>CM032228.1:195687500-195900000 GCA_019009955.1 Riptortus pedestris | reverse complement strand
TGTCGTGTAGCAATACCATCCATTAATTATCAGCTGTCTTGCTTTCATATAAACATGGTGTTACTATGTTTCTCCTATTAGCGATATCTGAAAATTCCATATTTCATAGTTCGAACAAATAATAAAATTACTGTGTATCACAAAAAAAAAAAAAAAAACTAACTTTTGTGAAGCTAAATAAAAAATAATTATCAGCGTTCAGGAGTCATATTCTTTTCCTGACACAGTTCAAAAATGGTGGATACCTGTGGTGAATAAATACCAGGACATATACGATAATATTAAATAACCAACACCTACTAAACGACTCTTTTAAACTAAATGAACTAAAACTCACTATCTACTGTACATTATATGTCACCAGGACCAAACATTACATTAAATCTACCTGAACAAGGGTTATTAGATTTTCTCGATCTTCTGAGTAAAGTTAACATAAAAGGCTTGTACCTTCAAACATGGAATGAAACAATAGTCATTCCAGTTCTCAGGAAAAGACAAGAATCTAGCCCCAAGTTATCGTCCAGAAAAAATTATTAACAGCAGACTCTTGTTGTTCATAAATAAAAATAACCTTCTTTATCCTTATCAATGAGCATTTAGACCAAAACACTCAGCCATGCATCACATTGCACGACTGGAGAATGATATCTATAATGCTTTCCTTGGAAACAAATTAGTGCTAGCAATATCCCTTAATCTGGAGAAAGCTTATGACTGCATCTGGAGAAGGCCCATTCTCTAATTGATTAAGTAGGGTGTCCAAGGAAACATTATAGAGTTTCTGGATGACTACAACGTCTGGTCGAACTTTCAGGGTGGAGGATAGGTATCGCTTATCAGATCTTTTTCTGTAGTAGAATGGAGTACCTCAGGGAGGTGTGTTGAAAACAGCACTGTTCAATACAGCTAAGTATGTATATATATATATATCCTGTCATACAATATCAAAAGAAGTGTCTTACTGCCTGTAAACTGATAACCTCATCATATGTATTACACATTCAACACTATCATTTGCACACATATCATTTCCATAATACGCTCAATCTACTCCAATGGTGCTCCCTCACTGGTTTCAAAATCTATAGTTAGAAAACTTAATAAATCACCTTCACACGAAAAAGACAAACAATTATTTGCCATATTTGATACTTAACAGAACTACAATAATCAAAACAAAATGCACGAAGTTCTTAGAATTGACATTTGGCAGAAAACTAACATGGACACCTCATTTAAAAGTGCTCGATTTAAAAAGTGCAAGAAAAGTTTGAACATCTTGATAATCCTGAGTTAAACGAAATGGGGAGCAGACAGATGTTTAGTGCTGACTTTTTATCGTTTCCATACCAGATCTTGCATTGGAATTTCATCGGCCTGCTCTATATTCTTAAAATGTTAAACACAATACACCATACAGGGCAGAAAATAAGAACTAGTCCAGTAGAAAGCCTATGTGTTAAAGCTGGAGAACCTCCATTAAAATATAGAATACACATCATTTGTCTAAAACTTACTTTAAAATGCCTGAGTGTACCTTGCCTAAATCTAATTTTAACAAAAATTTAATTAACAAATATGCTAGAGAGCGAAGTAGACACAATCACTTTTCATTTGCACAATAGAAAACTCTAGTGAATTTAATATTTTACAGACATCTATGTATACTAATACTCATCTGAAACTCCCCTCTTGGAGATTAAACAATAATTAAATAATTTATACATTATACATTAATTTAACTCGACCAAAGTTAACAAAAACAATCCCCTTTCTACAAGGTAGCCTACAATTCAGTATCCGTAAATAACCCAAATGGGCTGTACACATTTACGAACGGGTCCAAGATAGATTTAAGTAATGATAAAGTAGAATATAATATATATAATTATTTGTTAAAGATTTACATCTTGTACAATTTAAATAAACAAATAACAATTCTGTCTTTTTAAATAAATAATCAAATCCAAGTTCTTAAGATCAACAATAATATGACAATAAAACAAAAAAAAAAGCAATATAGTTTAAATAGTAAAATATAGAACATAAAAGATAACTAAAAGCATTCAATAAACCCTTTTCCGTCTTAATATAACATTTGACTGGAGTGGGGTCCATCAGCACTTATAGATTCCAGAGTATTGCATGCTGATGTGATGAAGCAGTAAATCTTATGTAGTTTTTCGAGGCTATCGATACTAAGTATCTCTTCGATTTTATGCACATCACTGACTGGTGAGGAAAGTGTTTGTAGTTATTTATTTCTGTCTTCGATGAGCTTCTCACAGTAGAGAAGTATATGTGACAGGCTATTAGGGATGGACTGATTACAAAAAGTGCAAGGTTCCTGAGCTTTGAATGAGAAAGTTTTGTTTCTTGCTTGAAGTTTGGTGAATTCTGAGCTTGATAATCTTAATTGGGTAATGATAAAGGTTTGATACTCTTGATTGGCGAATTGGGTAATGATAAAGTATGCACTCAATAATTAAACGGTGGAATAAGTATTTACTCAGGAGAATGTATGCGATTTACGATTGCAATAGATTAGCGGGGTCTATCGAGTGTGATTTTGACGTCTAACGATTATGACTTTCTTGGATCCCGTCCATAGAGAAGATGACCGCTGGAGCACGCAGGTGACTTAACTACTACCACATCTGAGGTACAATGTGGTCCGTTTGTCTATTGGAGACAACTTGGAGGTAGTGCGGTTTGTTGATCTGGGCGTATGTCAAAGGTCTATAATGCCAGCCGAAAATTAAACGTTCCTTTTTGCTAATGTGAATTATATATAACTTTTTCAACGTTAAAAAAAAGTATGTTAAGAAAAAATTATGCGAAATATGTTAATGCCATAACTAACCTTCCATATAATCAGTATGGAATTTGGAAACAAATATGGTCTAATTGTACAGATTTATAAAGATATTTTATTCAAAGAATTTAAAAAAATTCCTTATAGAACTTTCAATTAATCAAATATTTGATCTCTAAAACCAAGTATATATATGAGTCTATCTTCCCTTTTTACATCTTTAGCTATTTATTGAATAAAGGAATGAATGCATGAATATTTTTATTGCTTTTAAAATTTAACTATTTCATAGCAAGTGTTCAGCCACATTTAATGCTTAAATTTTTCTTTTCTTTTTTCTTTATATATTCATAAACAGAGGATTCATTTAAAAATAACAAAAAAAAAACTATATACAATAATTACTATAGAAAAAAAACATAAAATATTAATTTTATTTTAATAATTATATTGTTTGCATTATTTTCCCTCTGAGGTGAAGAATTTTAAGTACGAAAACATATATGCAGTTAAAATTGTTCTTGTCCATAAGGTGAAACAGATTATCCATGGATTGCTGTAGAATGTTATGATTTTTCAGGAGGTGGTTTCTTCCCTCTGCTCAAACAGGGCATTTAAGGATGAAGTGAGCAACGATGTCTTGGCTATCTTCACAAAAGGGGCATGGCTTTTCTGGATTGAATGTGTAGATTGTCATGCCAACTATCAATCTTTGATATTTTTTAATCTAATAAGCGGATTTGAGATATATAACTCGAGGTCTTAAAAAATGGCACATTTTGGTACAGGTACTCCTCGCCTCTGCCAAGAGAGCTAATTCTTCTAAAGTACTGGCTATATGAGCTGTTTAAAACTCTTTCAATATCTAAAGAAATTAAATGGTTCTCGAGAGCCTCTAAATAATTCTTTATTTTTCCAATAATATTTTCGGCCCTTTCCAATTCCCCCAAATTTCCTCCTATGCACCCAAGGAAGGGTATCCAGTTCATTCGCCCAATAAAAGGGCATTGAATAATGGGCAGATAATTAGCTATTTGTTATAAAAGTATGTTTCTGTTTTATGAGTATTGATATAGTTGTATGCTGAGCATTATAACATTTATACTATTGAGCTATACAGGGCATGGTGAGTGAAGTTCAGCACGAAAATCAGGAAAATTGTCACACTAGGTGAGGTAATGAGGAAGAAACCAGGTGGCTGAATGAGAGAGGACTTGCGGAGTTTTGGGACCCGGAGTTAAGAGGACCTTCGCTCCAGACCATACTTTTCAGACTCATAGATCATTCTGAATCTTGACAGAGGTCCAGGTCCTGTGAGAGCTAGAGCGCCGAGAGCTTCGTTAGAATATTGGTATTGAAATGCTAAAGAAATTTAGTGAAATGAAACCGAATTAAAATCAAGCTTCTGAAGTTGTTGTTTGCCTGTATGAGAGCCTGAATGTTAATAGGAGTCCTTGAGAAGTCTATTAAAATAGCCTTTCAATTCAACTGAAAGGTCCGGGCATAGATAATGTAGGCGGAACGGGCAACTTGGAGAAGGGAACTGTACAAAATAAACAAACACATAAGGAAAAAAAATCGGAGGTCGTTTATAAAAATGGCAGGTAATTAAAGAGTGCATTGCGTGCAAGGGTGTTCAACTTTTCTCACTTAGCAACCACTTTTTTGGTTTTTAATATTCCTTAAATTCTGCTGTAACTATATTCGTGTACAAAACTTAGTTGCCATTATTTAGCAGATTCTCTTTAAGGTAAATCAACAATTGGAAGACCAAAGATGAGATGGCTTGACAGAGTAAAGAAGAACACACCGAAGAGGAATGGAAAGCAATCGTTAGACAGAGTTGGAGTGGGCTAGTGATGGTTGGTGAAGATCTCCAAATTCTGTAAAACCCAAACAAATGTCCGCCACGCAGGGGCTGCGTAAACTAAGCAGATTTCCCTCATGATGTTTAACAATAGATAAATCTACATACTGGTAACACAATAGCACCGTCAACATCAAGTGAATAAATACGAACGATAATAAGAAACCTCCAGACGGGAAGCACCTGAAAAGTAAACAAAGGGTGAGCCAACTTCTCACAGGAAAGAAAAACAATTACTGAAATATATCAGAATATAACATGTTAATTTTATTGAAAACTATTTACTATATTCAATACTGTAATTTATAATGGGCCAGAATAATTTTTATCTCAATCAATCAAATTTTAGTAGTCCAAGAACTTAAGAAGGGGGGAGGGGTCACCATAACATATTTGCATTTATCTCGTATAATAAAGGTCTCTTGAAAACAATTTATGGTATTTAAGCTTCGAATAATGTGGTTTATTACATGATGGAGTATTGTTTATGTAGCATGAGTAGAAGTGGGGGTTTGCTGAAGGCTGAAAACTGAAAAATGCCAATATCTTGGTTAATATTCAAAATGGAGAATAAATGTATATAACAATATTTATAGTTCCTTTAATTTGCAATAACAATGTTTATATACAATTTTTTGATCCGACGTATAGTAACGGAGATATTACGAAAATCCCACCCCCCCCTCCCACTGGTCCGATCTCAGTCATTAACGAACTTCATCTGTATTTTTACATAAAACATTTTAATATCGAGTTAGGTAACGATCAAACAAAAATTGCGACCGCTAGAGCGTTACAGACAAAAATATATATATATAAATTTTGAACGGTCCCATGATCATCATCTCCTGGGCTGGAGCAATGGAAATTTGAAGAAATGTTTCAAAAATTGCGTCATGAGTGCGACCTCAATAACTGAGCTGATTTCCCTGGAAATGTGCTAAAATATGCGAAATATTGTTTATAGGTTTTCCAGTCCTAAATATTTTTATTAGGAAAAAACGCATTTATTAACATCCACTTTGTGATATTATAGCTAATTGGGGCTCGATATCTACAGGATACTACCCTTTACTTGCCGGGGCACGACTAAGGATTTTATTAACTAATTCGTCTCTAAATAAATTCCTATTGTCTTCACCTGGGCATCGATCATATGGAGAGCCATTACGCACCTACGCCATAAATCACATGGCTAACATGAGCCCCAATATTAAAAAGAAAATGACCTGGAAAGCTCATTTTAATGTGTTTTTTACCTTTTAGGATAACCGGTCAATGGTCGAAAACGTTCATAATGAATAAAGATAAGTAAGAAGCAACTTTATAGAAAGAATTGATTGATAAGTATATTACAGAGGTAAAATATTAGTTTAATGTTAGAAAACATTGAGTTTGTAATATGCTCAGTTAACCATTGAACATCTGGAACATTATTCTTATCCACTAAAAATTAGACACACAATATAGTGACACAAAGAAAAATGGATTTGGTACAATGTAAGTACTATTGATATGTACGGGTATTCTTTCATGTTTGTAGATATAAATAAGCAAGTTTTATTTTTTGGCGTAGGATTTACATCTTCATATTTTTTCCATAAACCATCACCATTTTTTATCCTAATATTAAATTGTTTAATATTTTTCCATTGCCATTCTTTAATATCGTCACTTTTAGCAGATTTCCCTTAAGGAATATCAGCTATTGAGGTTATACTCATGAGGCGATTTTTGGAAAATTTCTTCTAATGTGCATCAGTCAAAGTGATGATGAAAATGAGTTCCGCTCAAAATGATATATATCTTCCGTCTTGTGATCGTAGTATTTGTTTTATGGTAGTCAAAATCGATATTTAAACTTATCGTGTGAATGTAAAGATGAAATTAGTAAAGGTTGTAATAGGAACAGAGTGGGATAGAAAAATGTTATAAAACTAACTGCTTTTAATAAATTGAATTGATGTACTGAGCATTTTTTCTCTAACTCTAATGCATTTCTAGTTTTCACCATAGGTCCATCAGGTTAACAATACGATAGGTTAACAATAGGCCAATAATATCAAAGCGTCGTAATTCAAAATAAAATACGAGGAATTCGCCAAAATATCATTATAATTATTAGTTTAATAGAAAACTTCCTTATACAATTTTTTCTCTAATTCAAGTTTTAACCGTGTTATTTGAGTTTTAGTTTCGAGTCTTCTGTAAACCCCCTTTGCTACTAATGAGATGTTTACTTCTGTTAAGTTATTATGTTTAGAGACGAACTTAACCAAAAATGCAAAAACAAAATATTTATATTTATAAGTCCGTCACGCAGGGGCTGCGTATACTAAGCAGATTTCCCACGTGAAGGTTTACAATAGAGAAATCTGCCTAATAATAACAGTAGTAGGAAGGTATCTCACGAGGGAGGAATAGTTACCAAAACGGCCGCCAGAGCTCTCGGCAGATAGTGCCGACCACACTCACAATACAAATGAAAATATCTCGGTTAATATTCAAGATACAGAATAAATGTATAGAACAATATTTATAATAAATTTAATTTGCAATAAGATTGATTCTATACACTTTTTCGATCCGATGCATAATAACGGAGATATTTCGGATTTTTAAAAATCCACCCTCTAAACGCCCCCTCCCACTAGTCCGATTTCAGCCATTAACGAACTTGATCTTTCTTTTTACATAAAACGCTTAAATATGATGTTTGGTAACGATCAACAAAAATTGCGACCGACAAATATATATATACATATATATATATATATATATATATATATATATATATATATAATTTTGAACGGACCTCATTTTCTTCATCTCCTGGGTAGGATCGATGGACATTTGAGGAAATTTTTCAAAACTCGAGTCATGAGTACGACCTCAATAGCTATTTTCACTTAAGGGAAATCTGCTAAAAACAAAAACATAAACATATGCTAACGTACATCGTAACTTTTAGTCGTTTAATAACCTCGCCCAGGCTGATATCGTTTTTAAATATATAATGTTACCCTCTTTAGGTCCTAGCTGTGGTTAAGCGTCCTTGTACTTGTTGCACTCACGTTCACTACCGTTCAATAGTTAAAGCGGGCAATGTCTTTTTAAAATGTTTTAAGTAATGGGCTCTTGTGAGATGCACACTCACCGACTGGTAACCAAGCACTGACTAATAATTAATCGAACATATGTTTTTAAAATAACTGCTACAGGATTCCCTAAACATATGTTTAATAACCGCTACACTTCTAACATGTGAGCTACCTAACATCTCACTCCCAGCTAAAATTTCAAGTTTTGTTTACATAGGCTTTCGCTCACAAGAAAAATGTCACTTATGTGTTTTATATCAGTAGCGTGCCTTGGACTTGGGTTTAGTTCACACTACTCTTCAACGGTAAAACAAAACTGATGGAAAGCACTTATGCGATGTTTGATGTTATTTAGAGTTTTAATTTAAAGTAATCTTTGTATTTAGAAAGAAAATAATTTTTATTTCACCCCATTAACAATAGGGTAGGCAGGTAGTTTCAAATAAAATTAAAGACTAAGCCTGTTAATGTAAGAAATCAAATATGAAGGATAATTATTATTATTTATTAACGTCCGCTTTTTGCAACTTAGGCTAATCGGGACGGGTTATCTACAGGTTACCACCCTTTTCTAGCCAGGGTGGGATTTTAGGACGTTATTTAATGAATTTCGTCATTAAATAATTTCCTTTGCCCAGGCAAGAATCGAACTCGCCACTCTAGGTTTACCATGTGAGATAAAGGATAACTCACCTGGCCAACCTGAGCCCCTATGAAGGATAAGAGTTTATATATATCGTACAATGCAAAATTCATGGAAAATGTGTTCATTTTTCTTTCAATTGAAAAATGTTACAAAAGCAGTCATATGGATGAAGTTGTCTCCCACAATTTTAACATATGCTCTAATTTCAATATTAATGATGTTATTTGTCCATCATCGTTTTTAACACTCAGTAATCTATTAATCAAGCAATTTGATTTTTTGCAACATATCTCTAAATATATCTTTCACAGCTTACATTTTAAATGGTGTTCACATCTTACTAAGAGAAAAATAGATACATTGTGTAGATACTAAAATGTTATACATTTGTATCGTTCATCTCGGAAATCTGTTTTGTTAAAGGAGCCTCCTGCATGAAAGGCTTTTTCTAAAGTAGAAAGCAAAATGAAAATAGGTAAAATACATTAGTATATCTCTTGGTTTAATAGCTTTGACAAAAGTTATTAAATGATTTGTGCATTAATCTGTTGAAAACAGATGGTTTAACAAACAAATACCATCACAATCGGCCTTTTAGCAGATTTCCCCTAAGGGAGGTCGTATTCATGACGCGATTTTCGAATTTTTTTTTCATTTGTCAATCAATCATACCTATGAGATGAAAAAATGAGGCCCGTTCAAAACTGTATATATATATATATATATATATATATATATATATATATATATATATATATATGTCTTTTACCACTCTAGCGGTAGAAATTATTGGTTATTCGTTACCAAACTCGATATTTAGTAGTTTTATGTAAAAAAAGTCCGTCACGCAGGGGCTGCGTAAACTAAGCAGATTTCCCACGTTTAGTTTTACAATAGAGAAATTTCACGAGAGCCGAAGAGTTAAGAAAACGGCCGACCTAGCTTTTGGGGGGAAACTCACTCTCATCCGTTATCCGCCACGATTTCATAAAATTGCAAATATCTCGGTTAATATGCAAGATAGAGAACAAATGTATATAACAATATGAACTTTAATTTGCAATAAGATTGATTCTATACAATTTTTCGATCCGACGTATAGTAACGGAAAAATTTCAAATTTTAGAAAATCCTCCCCTTTAAACCCCCCTCCCTCTGGTCCGATTTCAGCCATTAACGAACTTGATCTTTCTTTTTACATAAAACGACTACATATCGAGTTTGGTAACTATCAAACAAAAATTGCGACCGCTAGAGCGGTAACAGACAAATATATAGATAGATAGATAGGTATATATATATATATATATATATATATATATATATATATATATATAAGTTTTGAACGGATCTCATTTTCGTCATCTACTAAGTAGGATCGATGGACATTTGAAGAAAAATGTCGAAAATTCCGACTTGAGTACAACCTCAATAGCTGATTTCCCTTAAGGGAAATCTGCTAAAAAAGATCAAGTTATAACGGCTGAATACAGACCAGGGGGAGGGGGGTTTTAGAGGGGAGGAATTTTGAACATTCGAGATATCTCTGTTACTATACGCCTGATCGAAAAATTGTATAGAACCAATTTTATTGGAAATTAAATTTACTATAAATATTATTTTATACATATTTTCCGTATAATGAGTATTAACCAAGATATTTGTATATTATAGTTTTCCACACGAGTAAACCTCCACTCTTGCTAGTGTCATATTAATAATAAGCTGATATATCATGGAATACTTCTTTACAAGATTAAATACCAAATATTATTTTCATCAATGAACTTTTACTTTGTGAGATATATGCAAATACGTTCTGTTGACCCCTCCGCCCCCCTTCTTTTGTTCTTTGATTACTAAAATTTGAGTGATTAAGATAAAACTGATCTAACTTGATTCATTACAAATTACAGCACTAGATTTAGTAAATAGTTTTCAATAAAATTAATATGATATATACAGATATATTTCATTAATTAGGTTATTCACTTAACTTTCACGGTAGTGTTACCTGTATGTATATTTAAATATTGTAAACCTTTGCCTGAGAAATCTGCGTGGTTCGCGCAGCATCTGTATGAGGAACTTTTTCCTCATAAGGGCAGAAGGAGGTTAATGCTTTATGAATGTACTTAATTTATTGAATTAAGAGGAAATTGCCTTGTAAAATTAATTAAGCTTTCAGCAAGTCATGAATTAAAATATCTTCAAGTCATGCTCGCCCTTGAAGAAATCTAAAGCCTTGGTTTGTGGGGAACGTGAGAGTAAAGTAATTTTTTTTTATATTACAGTTGGCCATCTTTCACTCTCCAATGGAAAAAAAAAATGAATTCATTTTTGTAGATTTCCTTAATCGAAATCACCAATTAATGTTGTACTCATGAAGTAATTTTCACAAAATTTCTTCAAATGGCCATCGATTCTACTTAAGAAACGCCGAAAATGGGGTCCGCTCAAAATGTATATCTGCTCCGCACAGTCGAACGCAATGTTTGTGCAATCGTTGCAGTACTTGATATATAAGCCTTTTATGTGAAACTAAAGTAAAATTTAATAACTGCTAAAACGCTTATTGAGAACGATATTAAGGAGACGAGGTTTAGAGCGAGAAAGTTCAAAATATCTCCGTTATTATGATTGGAAAAATTATATGCAGTCAATCTTGCTGGAATTCAATTTTCTACAAATTTCAAGCATGGAGGAGTTCACGCAAGCGCAGCTCAATTTCTGTTACAGTATAGTAACAAAAATATGTTTTTAATGTGTATCGGGTATATTTTATTCCTTTTGAAATCGGTTCTCTAGCTTCACGCATAACTCGATTTCGTTGATATCGTGAAAATATTACAAAATTAGTCTTGTTTCTCTCGTAGCTTCTTGGCGTAGAATGCTCCAAATTCTTTCCGCAAACTGATGGAGAAGGACACCCAATAAATTCTAGTATTATACCACTATTGCATAATTAAATCCTAATATGCATTTTGCATGTGGGGTTCGTTGCAACCAAAAGCAAACTGAACCAGACGAAACCATATTGTTTGGTGCAAGCCTAATCCTAATTGGGACGTGTTATAAACAGGTTGCCATCCTTTTCCAACCAGGTTGGGACTACGCATTTCAGCAGATTTCCCTTAAAGGTAAGCACCTATTGAGGTCAAACTCATGACGCGATTTTTGAAATATTTCTTCAAATAACTATTGGTCCTACCCAAAAGAGAATAAAATCGTGGTCCATTCAAAATTATGTATTTGTCTGTTAACGCTCTAGTGGTCGCAAGTTTTGTTTGATCGTTACCAATCTTGATTTTAATCGGTTCATGTAAAAATATTTATTTATTTATTTAAAAAATGTAAAAATAAAGATCATGTTCGTAAATGGCTCAAATCGTACCGGTGGAACGTGGTTTTAGAGGGGGAAATTTCGAAAATTCGAAATACACCTTAACTTTAAGTCGGATCGAAATATTATTTAGAACCAATCTTATTGCAAATTAAATGATGGTTAAATTCCAAATATGGTTTTCATTGAATTACTTTGTGAGATATATGCAAAAACGTTCTATATACCTCCCTCCTTTTTTTGTTCTTTGACTACTAAAATTCGAGTGTTTGAGACAAATATT
Organism: Riptortus pedestris; assembly: GCA_019009955.1. Classification (NCBI taxonomy): domain Eukaryota; kingdom Metazoa; phylum Arthropoda; class Insecta; order Hemiptera; family Alydidae; genus Riptortus; species Riptortus pedestris. The sequence goes on along the minus strand of CM032228.1, from coordinate 195,887,942 downwards.
ATTCTGATTCATTATAAATTACAGTAATGGCTATTGTTAATAGTTGTCAATAAAATTAATATGTTACATTCAGATATATTTCATTAATTGTTTTTCTTTCCTAACTAGAATATTCCTCTCTGTCTATACAGCTCTGTGAGATTGTCTGACTGGTTTCTTTACAATTTAGACGCTTTCCGTTGTAGAGACTTATTTATTCACGGTGCTGTTAGAAGTCAGTATGTAGATTTATCTATTGTAAACCTTCCCGTGGGAAATCGGCTTTATTTAGGCAGCCCCTGCGAGACGGATTTTTACGACTTAGGTTTATCACTAAATATATTCCTATTCGAGAATCGATTCGACGCTGGACTCACTCTGTTATCGTGAGCCCTTTTGAGTCAAACATTACCGGCTGATAGATTCATCAGTGGTGGCTGTTGAATTTAGGTAAGCACACGCACACTCTGCCAATTTAATAAATTAACTGGTGTCAAATCAGTTTCTTATTCTTCTTCTTTTCCCTTATTAAAGAATTTCTCTGGGCATGAAACTAGGTCACAGGTTTGAATAAATGTTGATCCACGCCACACTCAAGAATTATGTATTATTCCTGAGCGATGAATACTATTGCTTTCCTAAATACAAATATGTAAATATAGTAGTAGCCTTGCGGAAGTATTTTGGTATCAAGAAACACTAACAGTAAATGCATTGTTGTATAATACAATTTTATGGCCTGCAATATTATGATTTAATCTGTATTGTTTAAATTGGCGATGATGGACGAAAGGGGAAGTATAACTATAGTCTCTTCCTCATTAGTCAAACAGCTGATATTAAACATTATGATGTATTTCTTAATGGAGGCTTCTTTTTTTTTTTCTTTCTGGTACGAAGCTAAGGAAAATGTCTTCCGTTTCGTACTAGTTTTGGCTTGACGTCTGTAAGTACCTACATATGTTCGTAGTTATAATAACTCAAAAATGGCTATTCTTAATATGTTGAAATTTCTGCAGAAAGTGCTATTAGAATTTCTTGAAGGGGCGTTTTTGTTTGACATATGAAGATCTATAAATTATGTCTACGAGATATTTCGATCCAATCCAAAGGAACGGAGATATCCTGTATCTCTTTCAAACGAAATAATTTTAAATGTAGAGCAAAAAACGTTTTGTTTAATTAATTCAATAGTAATAAAAGAAAGTCAACATCAGATTTCTTTAAATAAGTAACACTTGTTTTAAACTTTTACGGAAGTCCTCAAAATGGGCAAATAGCTTAACCCGTAAATTTAATAATGTACATGAAATTATGATCACTTCAGTGTTATTCTCTTGAATGCTATATAATTTGGCACTATAATGTTGGGCACAATTGGGCTTGACGCCTGTAGTGGCCAAAACACCTAACCTGCAAAACGCTTAACTTCCTTGTACCCCTATTAAATTGAATATAGATATGTACTATTAAATGAAATAATATGCAGGAGGTTAATTTGCTTCTGACTTGATATAGAATATAAATGATATATTCTATAGTCGGGTGTCGGCTCCAGGAAGGTCTTAATGATTCAAAAGATGACTGTATTTTTAATGCTTATAGTTTCTCTGGTAGATTTCTGCAAAGCAAGAATGTTTCTGGGAAAGCTAGCAACTCCCGGTTCTCCCCGGAAAATTGTTGCTCTGATGAAGGACACCAGAGGTTTATGAAACTGTGACCATCCAACATATACTCATCGTATTACTAACTTATTATCGATTGAGTACTTCCTGTGGCCAATAGCCATCTAGTATGCATCAACTAAATGAAATGTAAAATAAGATGGCACTGGACCAGTTAATTAAAAATCGTTAATATTAGTCTATTCATTAATGGAACAATGAATGTTATTATTAAGGTATTTCTCTTTTGTTTTATACAGAGATCTGATCGCAATACGCAAATCTGTCAACAGTCAGTCCAACTTTTTGTTGGAAAACTAAGGATCATACTTCCACTGCTGTGTACTAACACATTGACTTAGTTCTCCTTATCCACTTGACATGATTTGTCTTATAGGGTTATCGTCAATACTCACCAGCTGGGATGATCTCAAAACAGTTGGAGTCCATGCCATCAGGAAGAGACCAGAGCTAAATTCATACGGGAAATCGATTGCTGAAATAAGTGGGTCTTGCCTTGAAGACATTAAGGTTTTTATTTAATACATTGAGATAAAAATATTTTAATAGCCTAAATGGTTCTTCATGGAATAAATGAATGATAATTTTTTTCTTTATTTAATTTAATATTCAAATATATTTTTAACTAAGGGCCGCCAGAACATACCAATCAATTGCTGCTTAGGCCCCATAAGCAAGACACTAAAGAGACCATTGGAAGAGTACTGCTGGCTTCCTTCAGAAACTGAGGTAACATATTATTAATTTTTCGAAATAACATATATTAGATGACTTCTTTTTATTACATACCCTCGGTGGTTTCGCACGGCTATACCTTTTTTATAAACAAAGTTTATTAATAAATAATGACTGGAAAAACGAAATAAAGTATTATGATATTTAAACGTAAATCGATAAGAATAAGCAATTGAGCTAGGCGATGTTGATTGTAGGGTAGTAGTGTTAAATTTCTAATGCCAGACATGTTTTACATAAAGAACGTTTCTGTTATGTTGTGGCCCACTTTATTCGGAGCTTAAATACCAAATATTGTTTTCATTAAACTTATACTTTTTGAGATGTGTAAATACGTTGTGATGACTTCATTATTGAAGATTTTACTTCTTCAATCGAAAATTTTAATACATTTTTCCGTTTGATTCAACGCTAAATTTCATAGCCGTTAATGGCTGAAATCGAACCAGAAGGGGAATTCGAAACTTCAAAATATCTCCATTATTATGAGTTGTATCAAAAAATGTTATAGAGCGAATCTGTTTTGTTGATGCTCTAGATTAGGAGTAGGATGAGGATTAATATGATTTGGGCAATCAACAACTAGGTTATTATGCCCTTTATAGTAGTATAATGCTGTTTACAAGTCCCTGTTTTACTAGATGTCTTGAATAAAATCAACTAATATATCGTATATACCGTTCTTGTCATATCCTAAGAGTATTAAATTTACTAATTTTCTATACTAAGTATTATTACTAATAATTATTAATTACTTAATTTTTTCTTCACTAAATCTATAAATACATTTTTATTTATTTGTATTTACTTAAAGATCTGTTCTAGTAACACGAGTTACAATGTACCTATTTGCACTTCTTACTACTGGCTTAATATTTTTTACTGCCTTTATATTTGGCCAATAATTAATAATTACTGTGCATTCTGGTAGATTACCCTTAAGGGAAATTAGCTATTGAGATCGTACTCATGACGCAAGATTCGAAAAATTTCTTCAAATGTCCATCGATCCTACCCAGGAGAAGACGAAAATGAGGTCCGTTCAAAATTATATATATATATATATATATATATATATATATATATATATATATATATATATATATATATATATTTGTCTGTTAACGCTCTAGCGGTCGCAATTTTCGTTTGATCGTTACCAAACTCGATATTTAAACGTTTTATGCAAAAATAAAGATCAAGTTCGTTAATGGCTGAAACCGGACCAGTGGGAGGGGGGTTTAGAGGGGAGGATTTTCGAAAATTCGACATATCTCCGTTACTATACGTCGGATCGAAAAATTATATAGAAGCAATCTTATTGCAAATTAAATTTACTATAAATAATGATATACATTTATTCTGTATCTTGAATATTAACCGAGATATTTGCATTTTTCTGTTTTCAGCTTCTGAGATGAGTTCGGCTAACTTCGGGTCTCTATTCTGAAATTTCTCTATTATAAAACTTCACGTGGGAAATCTGCTTAGTTTACGCAGCCCCTGCGTGACGGACTTTTTTAATACTGGCAATATACTTACTTATCCTATATAATAATAGTATATACACTTTTTTAATTATATATTATATTACATAAACATATATTTTCTCCCTTACAAGTACATATTTTCAACTGGCATTATAATTAACCAATATTACAATTAAATGACTTTTACTTCTATTGTATGTTCTTTTTTTTTATTCTTTTTTTGCATCAATCAATTTATCACACACTTACTAATACATACACTTAGTGCATTTTTTAAAAAAAAAAATTATAAATAAATAGATAAAATAAAGATAATTTATTTATTGACAAACTGATTAATATAATCCTTAGTTTCATTTAAGCTGGAAATGGGTAATAATCTCTAGTTAATTTCTCTATTTTTTCAATATATATTATATTACATAAACATTTATTTTCTCCCTTACAAGTACATATTTTCAACTGGCATTATAATTAGCCAATATTACAATTAAATGACTTTTACTGTTAATGTTCGTACTTTTATCTGTTTTTTTTTTATTTATTTTTTTATAACTAATTAAAATCAATTTATCACACGCTTACTCATACATACACTTACTGCATTTTTTTTCATATATAAATAAATAGATAAAAGCCAACTTGGATTATCAGAATTCCTGTAAGTCCAGTAATCTAGACTCCCTCATCTTTACCCTCATCGTCTGCATTCATGGAGCTTACCACCAAGCCTATAATAGCTTCCTTGTTTAAGACCAGCAGGCTGAAGCTGTCTTGTTAGCTGAAGCTGTCATGTGATGCTCTAGAATAGTTGTTCTCTATATTTTTCGTTGCTTGAATATTAAGCGAGTTTTTTGTACTTTCATGTTTCCAGCCTTCAGCAAACCCCCATGGACTCATGGAATTATTACTTAGATATAGTACATATATGGGGAAAAGAAATCAAAAGTGCCATGCGTGTGGTTTACGCAGCGGTCATACGTGGGGTTCCGCAGTAACGGACTAACGCCAGTTGAAGTTCCTGTGTTTATGGAAGGTTGAATCACAATGTGCCCCAAACATCTATGTAAGGATTTTGCTCCCTAGTTTGAGAGACAGTGGGGGTTTGAACATCATTTTATAAGGATACATGGACGTAAAAATTGGCAAAACCTCCACTAAGAATGTGTGTATTTGAAAGCACTTGCAAGCCACTCACTTCAACCTTAGTTACCCATGAGACATAAAACATCGTGATATACTAAATCGTTAATTTCCCATGATTTTTAAATTTTTGAAGGAGTTATTATTAAAGTAATAAGTTCTAATTAAAGTGCAACATTAATAAAACATGTCCTAATATATAAGTTGATTTGTATTGCGCAATAGAATGCATCTATCCGTTCATAGTAGCTTTAGGTATTATTTATAGCATAAACTGCAATGAAAGATGTAGATCAAAATTAAAATTGTACATTTTTTTTTTCTATTATGATGGGATGACTTTCTGAAATAAATGAGTATGATTGAAGGGAGAGGGGGCTGTTTTCTTGTTCCAAAAAAATTACTTGAAATACCTGTACCTATATTTCACTGTCAATATTTTTATATATTAAAAAAAAGTTAATTTAAAAAAGGAAACTAATAAATGTAGGGAGCTAGTCGGAAAGTTACCAAGGCTTAATCAGAGATGACTCATGGTGAGGAGGCAGTGATATATCAGTCAATTCCTGGGGTCAGCTAATGTCCGAATTGGGTTAAGGTGAGGTTGACTCTACTGATTGCTTCACGGGTCATGTTTTATGTATTTTGATTCTTTGTATTGTGAGTCCTGCTGTCGCTGACCAAGGTCACATATATACATATCATCATGTAGCCTTCATAAAAATTGGTTTTTACATTTGATCTTCCTTCAATGTGTATTGTATAGCCAGCAATTGTTGGTAAAATGTGTGATATTTTCATAATCTGACTTATAAGTATTGTTGAATGCATTTAAGCCAAAACATTTTCATGCTTTAACAATGTTATAAGAACTTAGTTCAAAACAAAAATTCATGGTTTGCATTATGTAAGGAAATATCAGCACCTGAAGCCTTGATCAAGAGTGGCAGGTATATAAGATTATTCCAGGAAAGCTGTGTAAAGCGTTTATGCATATGTAATAATCTAATCCTTTCATTCGTGAAAAAAAATGTCTTATATAGGGCAGATTTTCTATTTTTTGACACTGGTGGTTTCAACAAAATTATTTATGTGTAAAACTAGACCTTCTTCTGAGAACTCAACAGCATTAAGAAAATATACACACCTTATAAATGAACAAGACTCGTAAGAAATAAACCATGGTCTATTTTGCACCATGTTGGAAGACTAGAATTAAAATATTCTGAGTACATAGCTCTGTTTTAAAGGATTTCACGATCGTCGTATCTTTCGACCTAAAAAGTGTTTGGTAGAATTTGGAGCTTTATTCAGTCACAACATGACTGGTTTGATATTTTTTCCAAACTCACTGTTTCAGGGTTGAAAATGTGCTCTCTAATGAATTTCTGCAAAAAATGAAGTGCTACAGGGTGGAGTATTGAGTACCACACTCTTCAATGTCGGAATCAACACTATTTCTGCTTGTATTTCCCAAACTTTAACCTATTGGCTTAAAACTGACAACCAATCCCCCTTTATTTTTCGTTCAAAAGCATAAATATCGTTAAGGAGATTCTTCAGGGGACAACAATATATACCTTGCAGGACTGATGCAGTAAAACCGAATTTCAATTTTCAAAGGAAAATACAAAATGTGTAATATTCTGCAGAAAACATTATTTCACCACATTTATTAGTTGATTCCATCAAAATATCTTATAGCTTATCAATAAAATTCTTGTGTACTGCATTTGATCACCCAATGGGATTGAAAATTCAACTTGACTTGATCACCCCATATTAAATCAATCGTTAGTAAATTAAAGAAATTGTTAAATTTATGAAGAACTTTAAGTAATAGGACATGGGTAGCTGGCAAATGAACAATGCTGCGCTTGTAGATGACTTTTGCCATAACTCTATTGAATTATGGCTGCATAGCAGTTGTAGCATGCACAAGGCATATCCACAACGCTGGAATCCGACTATCAACAGAATATCAGAGTCATGTCAATAGTATTTATACAGAAGCTAGAGTACCTCCATTGACATACAGGCGTAATATGTTGTGTTTATAATTTCTAACAAGGTAAAAATCACTAACGGTCCCTGTTGTAAATACTTTTTTTAACAACCCACACTTACGGACTTACGAAACAAAATACACAAATACAAGCAAATGCAAATGAAAAATCCTTAATATTTTGCAGATTACAATGCGAATATTATTTTCTGTCCCATTCTCTCAAAGACAACTCTCCATACAACCATGAAAAGTAAACGGTCGACCACAGATTATCAAAATTTAATAAGAGAGCAGTTTAGCGGATGGTTTATAAAAAACACACTCTTCAACATACTGTCTTCAACCATCAATATACAGACTCCACCCATATAGGAACGGACCCAAAACTGAGGAAGGCACTGATGCAGTAGATATTGTAGAAGAAGGTACTTAGAAATGTCTTCCTAAAAGTAGCAGTATATACAACGCTCAATAGCATACCTTGCTATTGGGATTACCACGCATACAAACTACAACACATGACATAATTTAAAGCTATGTGAGTAACTCATAACTTCTTTAGTTCCAGAATGATTTAATAAACTTTAAGTCGAAATTGATAGTAACCGGAATCCCTGATTTATGTGTTCCTACATATTGGAACAAGCATAAGCAAAACGTGAATTTTACGAATTAAATGAAATAAACTAACTTGTGGAGCTCAAAAACTAAAACTCTAAACTAGTTAATCTAAAGTAGGGCTATAAGTGTGTATTCATTTTTGGAAATGTAGATTTTATAAATATATAATAAATATAAATTATAAATTCCACAGACAAATAAATAAAAACATTTTTTAATCGTTTGCAAATGCCACCATATTTTTTCATCACTATTTTTATTTTGTGCTAAACTACTACCAAATCACATACCAGTCAAAACATTACTCGTAATATACCAATTTAGAAGAGAGGAAAGTCTTTTTAATTCTAAATGTACAGATTTTAGTGTGTGTATGATAACTTCTTAACATTTACTGATGACATTTCAGGTGCACCCTTTTCAAGTTCTGTGGACTACTTTATTAAGCTTCGTTGGAAGACTGCTGGTTTGTATAGACATCATATTCCACTAAAATTTATTAATAAAATAATATTAGTTGGCTTAACGTAGTTTTATTGTAAACCTGAAGAAACTGCTAACAAAATAGAATATTTTGGGACTACAAACAAGTGGGATTTAGAAAAGCTTACAAACTGGTACTTAACAGGTATTAAACCACATAGGACCATCATGGGTTTATATGAAGCCTCATTAATCCCTTTTAGAAATCAGTATAAGCCTTACCACTTAATTTACCCTTAAGTTACGCAGCACCTGCATGACGGACTTTTATTTTTTCATATGAAGAAAAGTACAGTTGGTGGACATTGAATGTCGTACGAAGCAGATTCTCCATCAATACAAGCATGTGCGTATTGACTCAGGCGTTGTAAAAGTTTCGATTTTGACACAATTGGGAAAGAACGTGAAGGGAGGCCATTAAAGTACGAAGACGTTGAGTTGGAGGCATTATTGGACCAAGATTCATGGCAGTCTCAAGCGGAGCTTGCTAAAACCTTGGGAGTGACTCAACACTTGATTTCAATCGTGTGAAGTCATGGGTATGGTGCAAAACAAGGATGTTGGGTTCCGTATGAACTCAAGCACCCAAATGTCGAACGCCGTCTTTTCACGTGTGAACAACTCTGCCCCAAAGACAAAGGCGGAAGGGTTTTTTTTTCTGGATCGAATCGTGACGGGGGACGAATCGTAGATCCACTATGGCAATCCAAAGTGCAGAACATCATGGAGTAACCCTGGAAATGCTTCAACTTTAACGGCAATACCGAATATTGTGCTGTGCATCTGGTGGGATCACCTCGGAGTTATCAACCATGAGCTGCTCCAGCTTAGCGAAACCATCACTGGGAAACCCTAGCAATGATGCAGTTGAGCCGAGCATTGAAGCTCAAACACCCACAATATGCCAACAGACATGACAAAGTGATCTTTCAGCACGACAACGTTCTCTTTGAAGGTGCTTCAAAGGGATGTCCTACCCCACCCTCCGTATTCACCAGATATTGCTCCTTCAGACTTCCACTTGTTCCGGTCAATGAGTAATGGTTTGGACGAGCAGCACTTCACGACTTACCAAGAAGCCAAAAATTGCATCGATTCTTGGCTCCCCTCAAAAACGAGATATTTTTCAATGAGGAATCCATATGCTGCCTGAAAGATGGGGGAAAGTTATAACTAACTACAGACTTTGAATAAAATACACTGTACCTATTTCTGTCAATTAAGCTTCAAGATTACAAAAAAAAAAAAAACCTTAAAACATATTTGCATTCCCAATAAATATTTGAAAATATTTATATTATTATATGTGTATAAATATTCGTCAGTTATCGGTATAGCGGACGCCATTCGTTTCACTTTTAACAAATTGGATGTTTAAATATTTTATGTAAAATTTCAGTTCAAATTCGCGGGACGGTTAGAGGGGAAATCGGAGGTAGAAAATGTTTGCGTTTTTATGAGTCACATTGAAAAATGATATAGGTTTAGGATTAATATGATTTGGGCAATCAACAACTAGGTTATTATGCCCTTTATAGTAGTATGATGGTGTTTACAAGTCCCGGTTTTACTCTATGTCTTAAATAACATCAACTAATGTATTGTAAATGCCGCTCTTGTCATATCCTAAGGGAATTAAATTTACTAATTTTCTATACAATTATTTCTAAATACATTTTTAGCTGAAAATAGGAAACCAGCTATTGAAGTCGTACTCATGACGCAATTTTCAAACATTTTCTTTAAAATCCTACCCAGGAGATGACGAAAATGAGGTCCGTTCAAAATGTTATATATATATATATATATATATAGCTGTTAACGACTGCAATTTTGGCTTCATCATTACCAAACTCGATATTTAAACGTTTTATGTAAAAATAAAGATGATGTTCGTTAATGACTGAAATCGGACCAGTGGGAGTGAGGGGGTTTAAAGGGGAGGATTTTCGAAAATTCGAAATATCTCCGTTACTATATGTCGGATCGAAAGATTGTATAGAATCAATCTTATTGCCAATTAGATTTACTATAAATATTGTTATATACGTGTATTCTCTATCTTGAATATTAACCGAGATATTTGCATTTTAATTATTTGTGACGGACGAGATGAGATCGGCTATCTTCGGGTCTAGTCATGAGTTTCCGTCAAAAGCTAGTTTGGCCGTTTCTGTAATTGTTCGACTCTCGTAAAATTTATTGTAAAACTTCACGTGGGAAATCTGCTTACATTACGCAGCCAAAGGACTTTGATTTATTTATATTTACTTAAAGATGTGTGCTAGTAACACGAGTTACGTTGTACCTATTTACACTTCTTACTATTGGCTTAATATTTTTAACTGCCTTTATATATGGCCAATAATTAATAATTATTGTACATTTTTTAATACTGGCAACATACTTACTTGTCCTATATAATAATATTATATACACTTTTTTCATTATATATTATATTACATAAACATACTGTATATTCTATCTCTTAAAAGTAAAGATGAATTTTTCTCCCTTACAGAAAACTAGAATACAAACTATAGAATCAATCTTATTGCAAATTTAATTTCCTATAATTGCTCAATACTGTGTTTACTATCTCGAGTATTATTCGAGATATATGCATTTTTTAGTTTTTACGCTCCAGAAAACCCCCACTCCTGCTCATATAATTTAAAAAATAAACTGCTATATACACTTCTATGGAACGTTTTATTTTAAGCTTAAATACTAAATAATTACTTTTATTACAAACACAGTTTTATATATATATATATATATATATATATATATATATATATATATAGAGAGAGAGAGAGAGAGAGAGAGAGAGAGGGAGATAGAATGGTGAGTGAGTATGGTGCGGGTGTAAGTCAGCGTATCGTAGTATATCTTGGCTTGATCAGCATTCGTCAGCACTTTGGGCAGTCTGTTGCCTTTCTACCTCGGAGTAGTTAGGTCACGTAGGCACTTCTCCCTTTCACGCTGTACTTCTTTCAATATTCACTCCAAAGCTGAAATTATTAATACAAACATTTTAGTACATCTTATACTGAATAAATCATATTCTATATCAACTATTGTATATGAAGGAAGTTCATAGATGTGACCTCCTACAGAATTATGAATTCATATAAATAATTTAATATATGGAAAAATTATGTCAATAACATTAATGGTACCTCGAATTCTGTCAAGATCATCTGTGGCTTAAAGCAAAAGAACCACTGTCTCTAATAATGTTTTTGCCTATAATCATGAAGCCTTTCGTAATAGTTTTCCCTAGCAAATTGTGTACAAAAAATAATTATTGGTAGACCTACAGCCAGTACAGGGTGCTCAACTTGAGGTTAGCGTGAGATTTATGATTATAACCCTGTACGTACATTATCAATCAGGTTTATTAACGGAAAGAATATCATTTAGGCAAATATTAAACAATATTTCGAGCAAAGGGTTGATTCCATATAATTAGAAAACATTGATGCTAAAGGGTTTAGGAAGGAAGATGAAACAGAAATCGTATAAATCACTAACTAGGCCAGCAGTTATGTACGACAATGGCTCTAAATATGAACTGTTCTGCTCATGGAGAGAAAAACCTTGAGAATGATATTACGATTCTTCGGGAACTGCATTTACAGTGCTATTTATTAATCTTCTGAAGGACTCTGTTTCCCCGTTCCCTTGATAACGAACTGCCCCACCCAATGCACATGTAACCGTAGTTTACCTACTACCTCTGCCTTGAGCCAACTATTAGGACATTTTGGATATCCGAAGTATATGAAGTAATTTTTTATAGCCCGCACCCTTTCCGTCTTAATGTCATAAATTTAAGTTTTGTAGTTTTCATAGTTTGGCAAGTGTTCCTATACAATTATTCATTATTATTATTTTATTTTTTATTAACGTCCACTTTTTGCAACTAAGGCTAATTGGGACGGGTTATCTACAGGTTAACACCCTTTTCTAGCCAGGGTGGGATTTTAGGATGTTATTTAATGAATTTCGTCACTGAATAATATCCTTTGCCCAGGCGAGAATCGAACTCGCCACTCTGGGTTTGCCATGTGAGATAAAGGCAGCGCTTTAACTCACATGGCTAACCTGAGCCCCCTACAATTATTCATCACATGTACAATTATTCATCACAAGTACTCATTTGTAGCAGGGGCTGCGTAAACTAAGCAGATTTCCCACGTGAAGTATTACAATTGAGAAATTTCTCATGAACCGAACAGTTACGGAAACGGCCGAACTAGCTTTGGCGGACACTCACGACAAGAACCGAAGTTAGCCAATCTCATCTCCATTATTCGGACACACTTAATAAAAATGCAAATATCTCGGTTAATATTCAAGATAGAGAATAAATGTATATAACAATAGTTATAGTAAATTTCATTTTCAATAAGATTGATTCTACACGATTTTTCGATCCCACGTATAGTAACGGAGATATTTCGAATTTTCGAAAATCCTCGTCCTCTAACCCCCCCCTCCTACTGGTCACATTTCAGCCATTAACGATCTTGATCTTTATTTTTACATAAAACGTTTAAATGTCGAGTTTGGTAACGATCAAGCAAAAATTACGACCGCTAGAGCTTTGACACACACACACACACACACACACATACACACACACACACACACACATATATATATATGTGTGTGTATATATATATATATATATATATATATACTAGCTCAGGTACCCGGCTTCGCCCGGGAATTCATTTGAAGCTGAATGGTATTGGTATCTTTTTGCCAAGGCTTTACATTGCACAATATTTTGATATTTACCCGTCCCAGTGTTTAAGGTTTATAATCGTCGTTGCTGTTGATCTGTTAATAATAAAATTATTTTTTTTATGTGAGACTTCGCTGTCCTCCATATTGTCATAATTCCCGTCTCCTGTGCATTATGCGTAGCTTTGAATTATTAAGGACAAAATATTAACATAGATTTGAATTAATTTTTTCAGGTGAGGTACCTGGTAGTTCATATTGAAAAGAAATGTTGAGTATATCAATATTTCTACGCAAATTACTTGCTTCACACGTTGTTCCCGAAAAAAATGTATAAAACAAAAGTTACTCTATATAACAAAGTAAACAACTTTTTAGCATAATTTTTATTTCAGGCCTCCCATATAACCCCCACTACCGTTCGAACCTAAAGATTTCAATATAGCTTATAATCATGGAATAATTAATGCTAATTGACATACCGAGTTTTGTTAAGTTCGGTTCAATAAAATTGTTGGCTTCCACTAAAGGTTTAGTGTAGGTATATCTCGTTTATTCTTTGTTATAAAACAAAAGTGAATATCTCAAAAGTTCTTCAAATAAAAAAACAAACTACTTTTGTCATGTGCATATTTGCAGGATAACCAATAGAAAAGGAAATACTGCTATTTTTAAATTCAGGCCTCCCTTATAACCCCCACTCCTGCCCGTCCCTAGAAATGTTTGTATTGCTTATCATAATAAATGCGTCAGTGCTAATAAACATACCGAGTTTTATTTAGTGCGGTTGAGTCTTTTGTGCCAAATAATATGGTAGGCTCCCGCTATAATGTTTAGCGTATAACGCATTTATACTTCAGTATACGATGAAAGTGTGTATAACAAAAGTTACTCTAAATAACAAAATAAACAACTCTGGATTTTTGCTGGCTGGTGGAGGTCCATCGTCAACGAAAGGATAAAAAAGGTCAAACACCTCCACTCTTAATACTTCTTTATTACAGGCAAAGTACTTTCGGGGCGAACCGTCCCATCATCAGTGCTCTAGGGCCGCCGGAGATGTCGGCTCAATAGGGACCAACTCTAGAGCACTGATGATGGGACGGTTCGCCCCGAAAGTACTTGCCTGTAATAAAGAAGTATTAAGAGTGGAGGTGTTAGACCTTTTTGATCCTTCATCAAAACAAAAAAACTTTTTGAAAATAAACAACTTTTGTTATGTTCATATATGCCAAAAAGCCAATAGGAAACGAAATATCGCTATTTTTAATTTCAGGTCTCCCTTATAACCCCCACTCCTCTTCGTCTCAGAGAATATTAATATAGCCTAAAGGAAATCAGCTTTTCAGGTTGTACTAATGATAGAATTTTCCAAAATGTTTTTCGTCAAATGTCCTTCTACCCTTCCTAGGAGACAACGAAATGAGGTCCGTTCAACATTATGAATGTGTATATATATATATGTGTGTGTGTGTGTGTGTGTGAGAGTGTGTGACCAAATTCGTCGAAATTGGAGCAGTAAGGATAGAGGGTGTTACTGGGAGGGATACGAATATTCAAAATATCTTCGTTATTATGAGTCAGGTCAAAAAATGTAATATATTCATTCTTATAGAAAATTTTGTATACTACAATTACGTTCTATACTGTTTTTTGTATCTCTATTATAAACCGACATATTTACATAGTTTTTATGTAAGATATACAGAAAAAGATTTCCTTCCATCACAAAAATTCAGTGTAACAAAGTGCCATCCTCAGTGTTCTTTCTCCTGCCGTGCCCTTCGTGGAACCAAAGATTCCTGGTGACTATAGATATTTTGAAAATTGCATCATGAGTACGAAACTTAAATTCTGCTACAACAAACATGGTAAAATAAAGATATTGTTCTGTGTTATTTATTTACCGGTGTCGGTTGATTCAGCCCAACGTTTACGGTTGGTAAATCAATTCAAGATTTAAGCTCAATCATAGAGACTTTCGAACATCGGTGGTAAATGATTTGAACTCCTTTCCATTCGTTTTCCATATTGCGATTTTTAAACGTGTTTGTAAAATATTATAATGAAACGTTTGAATATATATATATATATATATATATATATATATAATAATAATGATATGAATTATGGTTTTGGGCCTTAAAGCGACTTGGTACACCTATAGACGTGGGTTCGATTGCCGCTTGTGAAATTTATTCAGTTGCAAACACTCAACTCCCACCCAGCTAGAAACCTATATAATCCGTCCCAACTAGGCATACTATTAGGAAGACCTTAAGATGGATTTTAGACTTTATGTTTTTCTTAACGGACGCCTATACTGCTAGGAGCCAATGAATTATCAATTTATTTATTAGTATATGAAATATATTTATGTGTGCCTAAGCCCTATAAACAGAATATTATTGAGGCAGTACTGAACTGTAATGGTTCCAATAATAGCCGGTGAATATCACACTTTCATTTTCCAAATAAACAATTTTTGTGAAAACTTCTCCCAATCAAGTTTATCTCAGATAATATAATTCAATATTTACTCTTCATTGTTTTATTGTTTTCAGCGCGGCGGCATAACAGATTTTATATCACTGTTACTGTGTCACAGTAAGAATTTCTGAATATATTGTTCTCAAATGCAATTGTTCTTTTTAATAGTGAAAATAATTTTCTTCCTTTTTTTAGCAGATTCCCATTAGGGAAATGGGCCAATGTGATTCTGATGATTGACTCATGACGCAATTTCCGAAGAATTAATTATATTTTTATCGTTCGTATCTATGAGCTGATGAGAACGAGGTCACACTTTTTTTTTTAGGACTCGATATTTAAGCATTTCATTTGAAACATGAGGTAACGTTCGTTAATAGGTGCAAAGATGAACAGGAAGAGGTGTTTTAGAGAACGCATAAAATGTACAATCTCAGTTATTATCAAAACACGTTACGTAACCGTCTTGAAAATATTTTACATTTGTTGTTTAATACACTTAGTCGAATACTTAAATAGTTATTTGTGTTTTTAGTTTTTCTGCCATGAGTATTCCGCCTCTTTCGGGATTTATACTTTTATTTCATTCTCAGCATAATTTTATGTCTTGTATTCATACGGTTGCAAGTATTGTTGAAATGTCATACATACATGGTATAGATGTTACAACATTTAGGTGTGGATTGGAAATCTGCTCAGATTAAGATGCACTAGCGTGGCTGGCATTTTATTCGGGCAATATTTCGTATTAAATACGTTCTGCTAATTCAGTAATACTGTTGCATTTGATTAATGCCCTTGAAATATCCCCTTGAGACTGTATACCCAGACGCAACAAGTGTCAATGAACTGACGTTGAGAATATCAAGACACAACTTCCTGCAGAGGTTTCGTCTTTTCTAATCTATGGGGACGTGACTACGTAAACTAATCATTTCCTTGAGATAGCTCCGAAACACTGATTTAATTTTGTGCGATTGTTGGCACTCAGATACGGATTATATTCTTCACCTGTGTCCTTATTTGATATCAGCCGAGGTCCATGTTCCATTGATATGGAGTGTCGCATCCTAGCTTTACGAAGTATACTATCAGTGATGAACTCCTTCTTTCACCAGATTTAATACTTCAATATAATTCATGAAACTGAGGTTAAGAATAAGAGCTCATAGTTGCTTCATCAAAGAGTTTAAACAAAAGATGTAATTTAGAATTTAATTGTCTAGTATTTTACAGATGAATGTATCCCGATGCAACTTGAGAGGACGTCAATACACACACGCGCACACACATATTCAGAAACATGTGTGCACACATTACTGATATATTTTAAGGTTTTAAATGTAAAATGAAGAGGCAGTATGATGAAAGTTTAACCTGCATAATTATGCCCCATTTTTTAGGGAAACCTCTCTAAAAAACGTTATTTCTAGCTATGTCTGCTGTTTATAAACGAGACGAATCAACATTTACTGAATCAAACTGCTGTGATAAGTAATTCAATCCCTAACTAGTGATAACCTTCCTTAAGACAGATAACCTCTGACATACAACCATTTTGCTTCTATGCGGCAATTGGTTTTTAGAAAATGTTATGGATTACTGGAAAATTCTCACTAAAATTTACTATCTCATACGAAATAGTTTATAGAGGCCATTGTAAATAATGATGATAGATAGTCTTCATCAAGAACCGTAAAATAAAAGATTTATTTGATCCGAGTTTTTCAAAAAAAGTGTGTAATTTTAAAATATGCCATTGTTTTAATTGTAAAGTAGAATATATTGATGTTCGAATGTAGGTTAGTAGATTTCTGCCTTCCTCTTGAATAATAAAGTATAGTGCCCCACAAACATATTATGTAAATGTGTGTACGATTTTTAATTAGTAAGTTGGAAACAAAGCAAAAACAAATTTTAATCAATACGAGAAAATATTAAATTTATTCCATCTCATGCTAGTTGAACCAAAACCCGCTAGGAGTTTTCATTTTAGTGAGCAGACGGATACGGATAAAATATAGGCTGCTAACCAGAAGTTTCACGTGGATCATCTTAAGTTAATTTAACAATTTTCTTCACTCCCAGTTCCTATTTTTTGAGATAACGTACGGTGGACCAAGAATTCATATTTGTTTTTGAGATTTATATCGGAAAACTGTAAGACAGCAATTCCTAAACTCGTTTTTATCTTGTAAGTTTCCACACAGTGCAATCATTTCATTAATTACAGTAATAAGGATTGACCAACTGAAGGATTATTTGAATTTACAAAGAACTTTCAAAATCCTCTTATAATTCAAGTTTGTTGGCCTATAGTAAGATTGTAATTGAAGAATTGTCCAAAAACTACAATATTTCTTTCAAACTTCCCTTTTTTTTTTAATTCCACACTTATATGAATTGATATATTTTTTTAAAGTAGAATTTTTAGAATGATTTATTATATATAAGAAACTGTAATTTCTTAAGCTCGTAAATAGAACTCCACTACTAGACTAAACAGAATATGACAAATGTGCCCCTGAAAAATTTGTTCCAGAGGTTTATTTTTGAAAAGAGTTTTTCTTCGATTACAGCATGAGTATAAAATATGTAGCGGCAATACCAGAGAAATAATTTTCATTTTTAGCCAAATTTTAAAGGAAGAGTGGTTTTTCTTCTTTAGCGACATATATGGGTTCAATGATTCCTTTCTTCTTCAAGATGTTAATATTTCTTTTGTAGTTCGTTCTTTGAAGTAATTATAAATTATAAATCAGTTATTATTCGCTCTGTTTTAGATTGAACATAGAGTTTTATGGGGATGCCCCATTAATGGCTTATAATATTGTATGGCGGGTAGTCTTTATACCTAATAACATGCAATTTCAGATTGATTTAAATTTGCCTGTATATATCGGTAACCTATATCTATAGGAATATAAACCAATCAAATGTAGGATGTAATCAGGCTAGAGGACTCCGTAGAGTTGAGTGACCGTGGATTGAGCTCTGGTACTGACTGTGGCTAGTCAATGACCTCTGACTGACCTTTCCAAAATAGCCCAATTACCGTTTGATACCTTTGCAGCTGCTGACACATCCACTTAGAATATTGCAACTGATGAACAGTCAGTATTACCTGAACCACATTCCTCTAGTGGCACGAGCACGATCTATAATAATCTTTTTGCTTATTTTTAGTAATTATTTTCTACCAATTAACATAAATGGCTCTTATATGTTGTCTATTATAATCATTTCTTTTCTAATTGTTCTCATTGTGGCTGTTTGAATATATTATTAATTAATTTACGACTATTTCAATTTTTTTGTACCTTTAGGATGATGTAAATCGTTATAAGGTAATAACAAATAATTACTTGCTTAATTTTAATTTTTATTTGTCTAATAATAACCAGAAAATGTATTCAATTTCTAAAGTAAGTGAGCCATTTACATTAAAATATTTCTAAAAATAAATTTCTTTTATATATTATTTTAAGTTTATTAGCATTCTGAATATGTAAAATTGTTTTGCAGGATACTAGTCTATAAATTGGATTATTTAATCAAATTGTGCTCACACACACACACATATGTATATAAAATTTTCAGACACTCAAGTTTAAAATTCATATCTCAGCTCCCTTAAAC
Source organism: Riptortus pedestris (assembly GCA_019009955.1). Lineage (NCBI taxonomy): Eukaryota > Metazoa > Arthropoda > Insecta > Hemiptera > Alydidae > Riptortus > Riptortus pedestris. Next base: position 195,868,914 of record CM032228.1, on the reverse strand, counting down.
ATTAGGTACAAATGTTTGAAAGAATGGGAAAAAACTGGAAGCTATATAATTTATTTTCCATGCAGGTGGTTTTACTCATAGTATAAATAAAAAAGTCAGTCACGCAGGGGCTGCGTAAACTAAGCCGATTTCCCACTTGCGTCCCGTATTTGCGTTTATCTCATGACGTAAAAGTTCAATGAGAACAATCCCCTTAAGAGAAATCTGCTAATAAATCATACAGCTGACGGTTCCTCACTTCAACATCCATTTCTAGTTAGGAGTCATCAGTTGTTTGATTTATTTTCTTTATACAAAATCACCACCATTGGAAAATAAATAGCTCCTAGTTTTTGAGTACAAATTTGTAAGATGTTTCTCACATCTCCAGCCATTTCTAGTCCAATATCTCTAGTTAAAGAGGGCACCTGGGGCCCTGCTGGTTAGGGCATGTGTACATCTACAACTACCGTCAGCATGCTGAAGGTAAAAATTGCTGCAGGCTAGATCCCCACCAAGGGAGAACATTAGTTCACGAGTTACCTGCCGGAGCGCGCTACTATCGCAGCGTGTTTGGACCTGCGGGAGTCTAACGAGTACATTTTTCGGACTGCCTCTAGGGGTGATTACCGATTATGACTCGACATCTCATCCACAGGCAGAGTGGTTGCAAGAACTGGCCACCTACGCTCCGGGTAGAATGTGGCCTATCAGTCTACTTAAGAAAACTAATTGTAGGTCCACCTTGGTTAACGGGGGCTGTACGACCAGTTGATCACTCAGTACGTCAAAACCGATCATAAATCCCACGAGTTTCACATTGGGGCGGCTAAAAATCTTAAAGGTCTGTAAGGTCGACCGTGAAAAAAGGAGAGAAAAGTCCTTATATGTAAGAAGTGCAATGCGTTAGAAAATGGAGAGAGTTGATTGCTTGTTTTAATAATTGTTAACAATAGAAAACCTGTTTCAATTTTTGAACTTTTTAACTGACTTACTTAAATATTCACATTTAAAAACAAATCCATGTTTGACACATGCTTTTGCCCGGTCTTTAGTTATGGCGGAAGGAAATGTAAATGACAGAAAAGCCCGTTACAAATCTTTTCTGACAACATTGAACCAAAAAATGTAGTGTATTAAATAGCAATTGTGGCCCATTACTTAATAAATAGTGTTGGCTAAGTCCTTCTTTATATATATACATATATATATATATATAGAGAGAGAGTAATTGCCAAGCCTCCTTCAAACCCCCCACTTCTTTTATTTCGATTTCAGCTATTAACGATCTTCATCTTTAGTTCTACATGAAACTCTTAAATATTTAATTCATCGCAAATTATGCACAACACATTATATTGTAGGTATGTTATTAATAACTATATGGTGATAGATTTAATTATATAATTTGAGAATAGCTTCAGTTATTTTTAAAGATTTATAATCATAGTCAGATAATTAAACTAGGATTTTAGCAGATTTCCCTTAGGGGAAATCAGCTATTGAAGTCGTACTCATGACGCGAGTTTCGAAAAATTTCTTCAAATGTCCATCGATCCTACCCAGGAGATGACGAAAATGAGGTCCGTTCAAAATTTTATATATATATATATATATATATATATATATATATATATATATATATATATATATATATATATATATTTGTCTGTTAACGCTCTAGCGGTCGCAATTTTTATTTGATCGTTACCAAACTCGGAATTTAATCGTTTTATGTAAAAAGGAAGATCAAGTTCGTTAATGGCTGAAATCGGACCAGTGGGAGGGGGGGTTTAGAGGGGGGATTTTCGGAAAATTCGAAATATCTCCGTTATTTTGCGTCGGATCGAAACATTGTATAGAAACAATCTTATTGCAAATTAAATTTACTATAAATATTGTTCTATACATTTATTCTGTATCTTGAATATTAACCGAGATATTTGCATTTGTATTCTGCATGAGTCGGCAGGAGTGAGCTGTTTGGTACTTTCCGAAGAGAGCTCTGGCGGCCGTTTTCGTAACTATTCCACCCTCGTGTATAAGTTTAGTGATCCCTTAATACTTACTACACTTGTTATTGGGCAGATTTCTCTATTGCAAAACTTCACGTGGGAAATCTGCTTAGTTTACGCAGCCCCTGCGTGACGGACTTTTTTTATTATTAAGTGTATGAGATTTCATGTTTTACATAACTGTTTTAACTGATTTTTTTTTCTACAAATGATTGGTTTTTGTTTTACAATACAACAGATTGGTAGAATCCTTTGAATTCGACCCAGTCGGATGATGATAGCATCCAAGTGTTCACTATTTCTGGAGAAGTACGGTAATAGTTATAATACCAAAAGGTTATTGTTGTTGGAGGTGTTTGAAACTGCAATATGACTACGAACCAAGTCTATTAATGGCTGATAGCAGACCAGCTGATAGGCGTGGCGTTTTAGAGAGAGGATGACGGAACCTCCATTACTCTGAGTTGATTCGAAAAATAATGTACTTAACACTCTGCAATTAGGTTTCTATACTTTTTCCCTAAATCAAAAAATACTGGATTTATTCGTATTTTTCAGGCTTCAACCTTAAGTAAACCCCTCCCACCTACCAGGCTACTCATATACGAGTATTAATCCCTTTTTCTCCTTTATGCATCGTTCATTTCTCAGAAAATAATTAAATAAAGGAACTGCACACTCTTGTGCAAAACGCTATTTATAAGACCATTCATCAATATCAAAATGCTTATCTCCCAACCCAAATCTTTTTGTAACAGGTGCTGCTTCATAAACTACTGTGCGAAATGTTATTATTTCTTCTAAGGCTTAATATGGATTATGTGCTAGCGGTGCTCTGGCTTCACACACTGATTACGGAATATTTATTTGAGAGTAGTTTCGCATAGGTCACGATATATAACAACTTCCGATAGACAAGGCGTAGCCTTGGATCGAGACGACCTATCCCCAAATAAATGAATAGCTGTGAGTGCAATTTAACAATGTTTCTATGACATTGACTAGATGGCCTCGCCGTGGCTTCAAGGAACATTCGTAAACGTGTTCTTTGTGCAGTTTTCTTCCTTTCATTCACAGAAAAATAAATAAACTATTCTCCTTTTACGCTGTACATTTATTTTGCCGTGCGAAAACATTACTGGTTCGTTCGTAAGGTGAGAATGAACATAATGTTTTTCTTTTAATCCCTTAAAGGTTTAGAAAGTATTTTATATGTTTACATATATGCACTATTAATATGTATGCTATGGCAAAATATGAGTTTGTTCTGAACGTTGACAGTCTTAACACCATCCCTTGTAGGTAGGTGCTACCTTTCATTTTCAAAGGAATTATCAAACAATACATAAAATTTCTATCTATAGACTATAGTTTTAAAGTAAATGGAAAATGCGAAAAAGAAGAAATTGCAATTACTGATGAATTTTATAAGAATCCTTTGGCAGTAGTATTACCCCTGCTGAATCACCTTCATTACAGTCCACAAAATGAATATAATATATAATAATATATTTCTTTAAAATTTCATAGGGGATGAAATTTTGGGCATTATCTAGGACGGAGGACAGGCACTCCTATAGGAAAAGTATTTGAGGGAATTACGATTCTAATTATTGTTATTTGCTTTTTCTCGTTGGTTTCCATATAAAGTCCAACGCTGTAAAATAGCACTATGAGTCGACAAACCTCCAAAATAAAATCATTTCTTTCTTTAGGAGTCACTTATTTCACCGTCCTAGCTTATACCCATAATCCCTGTCCCTCTATGCTCTTCCCCTTTTCTTCATAACAATTACAGATTTATAAAAATTTGAGGTTAATATTATCTCCTACCTATTTGAGTAACGACCTCATTAAATAAAATTCTTAGCCTTACCATGGCTAGAAAATGGTGGTAACCCTTACCAATTTGCCTCAGTAGCACAGTGGGCATTAATAATAACCAAATTTCATTAACAACATTAAAGAGGGCAAATTTTGAATAAAACTAACTGGAATTCATTCATTTGAAATAAGTGGGGTTATATGAAGACAAGAGATATTTGTATCGAATATACATATTTTAATTACATCTTCAATCAAATATTTCTTAAAATAAACATATACCGACATGTTTCATTTGAGCTCATTTTTTCAGTTAGAGGGAACTCAAAGTGAACATCAGTAAAATTCGGCCGGCCTCTTGAGTGGTGATGCAACGTGGAGGATCCAATTTCCTAACTTCTGAAATATACACTTAACTTGTTTATTAGAATGTGACACATCATTTAAAAGGAAACAAAAGCAAATGGGCCAACAACTGTCCATAATGTCTTGTCTTAATCGTATTATCAGCCATGTAAAAATCGTTGTACCACGATGTCCACTAGAATGCTAGGGTATGATGCTGGAGGAAAGCACACGTTTCTGACATTTGTCTCGTCCATAATCTTCAGAGCTAATCACATGTTAGCTGTGTACATTTGAAAATAAAACATAAAAATTCTGAGGAGGTGGAGACAGGGGAGGTAGAAAAATGTTAATTTCAACTGTCAACATAATGTTTTTAATTATATGTTAATAACCTTAAATTTATAAAAACTACTGAACGAGCGCTATGCCCTTCCCATATTTTGGAGATATCTAGGTATTATTGAATATTTCAAACTGGTTAAAATGTAACGCTATTAAGAGATATTGCCTTATTACAAAAGGACCTTAATACTAGTTAACATGTAATTCGTAATAACCTCATTCTAGCCTTTTATTCATTTAGTATAAGAGATTGTAGAACTTTTTCAATAGTTAGTTGTGTTTAGTTACTTAGTTAATGGATTTCTCCGCGTTTGATGCCTCTGGTGAAGCGGCAGGTATTGCCAACGCATCATTTCTGTTTTCAATCTATAGTTGGATTAAGGGACTTTACTTGTTAAGTGGTTTTTGATCTTATTGTACGCCAGTTACTGTATAGAACCACGCGCTTGTGTGGGAATCGAACCCACAACTTGAAACCATCATAACTGTTACTTATTATTTAAGTAAACTTAGACAAGTTAAGTCTTTTTTTTTTGTGCAGGATAAACGAACAAATAATACGAGGGATTATACGTTAGTCTTTTAAGTATGACAGGGTGTAGATTATATATTTTTTATTCAGAGACAAGAGTAAATGTATTTATGTATGTCATATGCTTCAAAGTTAAAAATGTTGAGACTTGGAGTAAATTAGTAGTAAACATAACAGTTCATTAACCCTTTGGAGGTTGTCAGATGAGAATTTGTCCTATCAGCTATTTGCCCACTTCTCAGTGACATAACAAGATGATAGGTTGTTGAACTTTTCATGACGCTTAAGTATTTTAGTTTGTACTATCCCAAGATAATATTACGCTGACCAAACGTCTGCTTGTAGTAAAAATTCTGGGATCTTCCGTCGAAACATATTTTCACACGGTACAATGTCATTTACAATCAAAGCCTTACTCACAAACACCTTTAATCTTAACTTAAAATTTAAACACGTGTCATCGTGGTCGTCCACCTATCGAAAAGGTGATTTGCTGCAGCTTCTGATATGTAGTGCGCACGTAGAACAAGGATGTTCTCTGCGTTCTATGTAGTATTTATGTTCTCTACTATTTTGTCAATTAAAATAAATATGAAATTAAACTAATAAATATTTTATCTTCGTATCGTCTGATTGATGACAGTTCCATTTTCATTAAGGAGCTTGGTTAAATAAAGTCCGTCACGCAGGGGCTGCGTAAACTAAGCAGATTTCCCTCGTGAAGTTTAGTAATAGATAAATCTACATACTGGCAACTCAACACCACCGTGAATAAATAGAAACGGAAATAAGAAATGTTTCATCCAATTTCAATAACCTGCCGACAGGAAGCCTTAGAAATGTAAACAAACAAGTCTGCCCACCTCACACCGGAAAGAAAAACAATAACTGAAACATATCAGAATATACTATATTAATTTTTTGAAAACTATTTACTATGTGTAGTAATGAAAATAATAATGAGTCAGAATAATTGTTATCTCAATCAATCAAATTTAAGTAGTCCAAAAACTTAAGACGGGGGGGGGGGATCACCAGGACATATTTGCTTGTATCTCGTATAATAAAGGTCTCTTGATTAAAATGTTAGGTATTTAAGCTTCGAACAATGAGATATTATGCAGCAGAGAATTATTTATGTAACATGAGTAGAAGTGGCGGTTTGCTGAAGGCTGAAAACTGAAAAATGCAAATATCTCGGTCAATATTCAAGATAGTGAATAAATTTATATAACAATAATTATAGTACATGTAATGTGCAATAAGATTGATTCTATACAATCTTTCGATCTGACGTATGTATGGTAACGCAGAAATTTCGAAAATCCTTCCCTCTAAACCCCCTGGTTCGATTTCAGCCGTTAACAAAGTTGATCTTTCTTTTTACATAAAACGACTAAATATCGAGTTTGGTAACGATTAAACAATAATTGCGACCTCTAGAGCGGTAACAGACAAATATATATATATATATATATATATATATATATATATATATATATATATATACAGTTTTGAACGGACCTCATTTTCGTCATCCCCTATGTAGGATCGATGGACATTTGAAGAAAAATTTCGAAAATTGCGTCATAAGTACGACCTCAATCGTTGATTTCCCTAAAGGGAAATCTGCTAAAAGTCACAGTTGCAACCCAAACTTGAATGAAACAGAATGAAGGACCTCCGCATAAATAGTCAATTATTGTTTTAGAGCAGTTGTTATTATTATTGTTTGACACAAAAATTTATATTATTTTTTATTATTTATTAACGTTCACTTTTTAGTAGACTTCGCATAAGGGAAATCAGCTATTGAGGTTGTATTCATGACGCGATATTCGAAATGTTTTTCAAATGTCCATCGATCCTACCTTGGAAACGACGAAAATGGGGTATTCTGACGCTTTCCGTTGAAGATATTATTAACTTAGAATTAGATATAAATAATCCTCCCGTTTTATACATTATATTCGCTTTCCGCTTGGTAAATATTATTAAATCGACTGAAAGATTTCTTATTCCCATTTTTATTTCTTCGCTTAACATTCACGGCGGTGTTACCAATATGTAGATTTATCTGTTGTAAACCTTCCTGTGTGAAATTTGCTTAGCTTACGCAGTCCCTGCGTGACGGACTTTTTCTAGTACAGCGAATTATTTAATGAACAAATATTATTCAAACAAGTCAAATATTAAACATCAACGTTCAAATCAATATTAAACAACTAAAAAGAAAAAAATAACGATAATAATAATATCATAATGAATTCAAATCCAACATTCCCCATTCGAGAAGTCTGCTAAATCGAAATGATTAAAAAAAGAACTGCCTTTATTATATATATATATATATATATATATATATATATATATATATATATATATATTTGTGGAATATCAGTTCATCACATTCATCATCATGATCGGAAAATGCTCTTTTCATATAAATATAGCTACTGAAATCCATAAGACGTATGCATTCCATGCATATTGTATAATATACATATTATAAATTCTGTGTTTACAGAACAGTTCGAAAATGTCCTCAATTGAATCAAATGAAGAACAGGTTTATTCACCAGATAAAGAAATCATTTCTGTACCTTTAAAATATTTGCTTTGTTTAAGAAAATGTAGACAACTAATACATGAATACAACGCTAAGCAAGGGTGAGTAACTGCTACTTTATATATAATAGTCTTCATATTACCGCAGCGAATAGTAATGGGTGTTGTTTTTAATTTAAAAAGTAACCCAACACTTCCACAAAGCATACATAAGCATGAGCAATAAAGTGAAACATATTAACAGATACTTTGTTATTAATAGGAGAAACACTTTCACTATCCTACAGCGTCCATCTTTCTAAATAATGTATGTATACTAATCGATACTGATAAGAATTTAGGGAGGGTGGATCATAAAATCATAATATGCCGCATATAGTCTGTAAATAGTGCCTTGATTTTTGTTTGTTCCGGTTTATTATGAGTGATGTAATTGGTCAAATTCGGTATGCATTTGAATCGCCATAAACATTATATGTAAGTTCAATAAAAATGGTTCTTTCCTTACTAGATATTTAAACAAGTACTCGTAATTACCCCTTCTATATAATATCGTTTTTGAAAATTGTCGGACCACCAAAGGTCTGGAGCACTAACTAAATTCTTAATTGAGCGTTCAAAGTACCTTTAATCACACGCCAAAAGTAAGAGGAAACCACTGTGTATACTTCTGGTCCTCTTTTCTTATTGGTTTTTGAAAATACTGGGAACATATTCTTGGTGGAAATACACGCACACAAGTTGGAATAATAAATTTAACGTATTTATTTCCATTAAGGTTTTAATACATATATGTTTGACAAAAGTGTACTACTGTTGTAACAATTACAATTTTTTTCCCACAAATTTTTATATAGCCAACTGAAAATAGTACATTCGATGTAAAATATCTGATTCCAGAGTTCCAAAGATAAGTTCAACTATCAGTTGAATAATACATTTATTAAGTAATTGTGATAATCTTTAGCAAACAGTAAATATAAAACAATCATACTTAACTTATTTGATGTGTTATGTTTTTAACATTAAATTATTAAAGATGGTCATACTTTTGGCTGAAGCTTAGACAGTAAAGACATGCCTTCCCCGCTACCTGCGAGCTGGCCCGATTTCGCCCGAGTCAGTACACCTCCAGCTCTGGACCTGTACACATCTTAGCCAGGAACTGCATTCTATTCTTTGACTCCTTGCACCTCGGATTGCCGGCCCTCTTTTTGTAATCGTTTCTCGCCGAGGACTTCCCAGTGACACTTAATAGGTGATGAGAAACATGCATCCTCCTTAAGGAGACAATATTATTGTTATTCTATTATTTCTATAAATATCGAGTTTGGTTTGATATTTAAATTTTTTGATAGTAGTTATCATATGAATGCAAACTACCAATTCATTTATTTTTAAATAGGGAATACCTTTTTTGTAGATTTAATTATTCCTGTAGTGAACTAAAGAGTCTCACTACCAAAAATGATACTCTTTTCTCAACATATTTATGTTTATCATTAGGAGATTGTGGCATATATTTTTTTAGATTTGATCTTGAGGTGTTAGAACCAATAGCCAATGATTAGACAACTGAGACAATATGAATTTATATGACATAATGCGAAAGAACTAAGTGCTATTCGGGCTTGCAACCACTGTCTGAATTATTTCTGGTCATGCACTACGATTTTCATGAAGGATCTGTATCCATTCTCTCGATGCCGGCAGTACATTTTATAATTAGCATTGATATATATATATATATATATATATATATATATATATATAATAGGCTATTTGTCTTAGCAGATTTCCGTCAAGGGAAATCCGCTTCTGAGGTTGTGCTCATGACGGGTTTTTCGAAAAATATCCTCAAATGTCCATCGATCCAACGTAAGAAATGAGATCCATTCAAAATTATAATACCTAACTATCTATCATTCTATATATATATATATATATATATATATATATATATATATATATATATATATAAAATTGTAACCTCTGTCTGTACATTGATTTTTTTCGCGAAATTTCACGATAACTTTTCGTTTCACATGTCATAGACACCATATCTGCATTTTGTTTCTTTCGTGTATGTTTGTTTGTTTGTTTGTTTGTTTGTTACCTTTTCACGCATAAACGGCTGGACCGAATTTTATGAAACTTGGTATGTATATTACTACTAACCCAACTTAGACTTTAGGCTATATTAATTTTCTCTGAGACGAACAGGAGTGGGGGTTATAAGGGAAGCCTGAAATTAAAAATAGCGATATTTCGTTTTCTATTGGTTTTTCGGTAAATATGCACATAACAAAAGTTGTTTATTTTGTTATTTAGAGTAACTTTTGTTATATACACTTTTGTCGTATACCAAAATTTAAATGCCTTATACGCTAAAAATTATAGCGGGAGTCAACAATATTATTTGCCAAAAAAGACTCAACCGAACTAAATAAAACTCGGTATGTGTATTAGCAGTGAGGCCTTCATTATAATAAGCCATACCAACATTTCTATGGACGGGGAGGAGTGGGGGTTATAGGGGAAGCCTGAAATTAAAAATAGCGATATTTCGTTTCCTATTGCATTTTCGGTGAATATAAACATAACAAAAGTTGTTTATTTTGTTATTTGGAGTAACTTTTGTTATATACACTTTTGTCGTATACCTAAGTATAAATGAGTTATACGTTAAAACTTTAGCAGCACTAACGGCTGAACCGAACTTAACAAAACTCGGTATGTCAATTAGCATTAATTCTTCCATGATTATAAGTTATATTAAAATTTTTAAGTTCGAACGGGAGGGGGGTTAAAAGGGAGGCCTGAAATAAAAATTCACCATATTTACATGTATAAGAGACGGGAAACATAAAAATATCGAAGACTGTGAAGCCTTATCGAACAAATAATTCTATTATTAGCAAATCCACGGCAAAGATGGGTATCAATCCTAAACACTGGGACGGGTAAATGTCAAAATATTGTGCAATGTAAAGCCTGCTAAAAAATACCATCACCATTCAGCCTCAAATGAATTCCCGGGCGAAGCCGGGTATCTGAGCTAGTATATATATATACGAGTATATATGTGTGTGTGTCTGTTAACAATCTAGTGGTTGCAAACTCCATATATATGCATTTCATGCAAAACTAAAGATCAAGAACATTAACGGCTGAAATCGACTGGGGAAAGGGGAGGAATTTCGAAAAATATCGAACAATATCTCCATTATTATGTTGGATCAAAAATATGTTATAGGCACCTTTTCTCTATCATGAATATTAACCGAGATATTAGGATATTTTAGTCCTCAGCCTTCAAGTAAACTCCCACTCCTATTCATGGCATTCAACAAATAGCTGTTGTATCACTCCATTCACTTCATGATTCACTTCATTCTAAGCCTTAAAACCAGACATTGTTTTCAAGAGATCTTTATTGTACGAGATACATGCACATTCGATTTCTATTTATGATCTATTCCATACTCGATATTTAACCGTTTCGTAGCTGAAATTAAGCGAGTTATTCGCCATTACCCGCACTTCTAGTCATCCTAAATTCTCTAATATGAAACTGGTTTTCATATAATATCATATAACTTACATTTTAACCTATATACACTTAAGCGAGACAGCTGGAACTAGAAAATAATTCCATAAACTAATACATGGTACACAGGGCTATTATGAAGAGAGTAATAAAGAATAGAGAGTGGGATGCCACAATTTGCGTATCACTCTAGCACGAGAAAATCTTTACCTAAATATGTTTTTTTACGCACCATACGCGTGACGGACCTTGAGCATTACATTTGAAGTATTTATTTTTTATTTTATACTGCTGTCGCCTAAAGGTGTCTGAGGGTTACTCCTCATGCGTTATGCTGCTTATATACCTGCCTTCTTGCCTAATATGTGTGTAATAAGAACACATCAGAAGATTTATATTATTTGCAATGGGAAAATTTTAACAGTGGTTATATCGTGAATAAATAGAAATTCGGAACAATTTGGAGTCGTTTCGTCAGACTTAAAAAGTCAGCTTCACCAGACCAGATATTAACCATAGTTTGCTTTAAACAAGGCAATTTAAGAATTTTAAAGAATGAATTCTGTAAAAAATGGAACGACAGATGGACAAACACAACTAATGGATTTACTCACGTAAATAGATATCAACTATTTAACAGATACATTTCAAGGGTTACTTAATTGTTTAAAAACTAAACAACATCTTCAGTAGTTTAAAGTGGTAATTAAAAAAAATCAAATATTTTCTTAGACAAAAATAACAGCAACTTTCCGGCCTAACCAGATCTATACATTTTAAGCTTATTAGAGGTTTTAATTTATTTATTCAAGAAAATGACTTTCGAATCTAATCTGTTATTCTACACTTTCTTTATCTATGAAACTTTTACAAATTATTTAGTTCATTTTTTTTAAGGATTTCTAATATAAGATTATAGTTACTGTTAGTTGTTAAAATTATTAATAATGGTGATATGTGACGTAACAGAAATTCGTATTGCATCCAAAGGATGATGCTTAAAACATTTAAATGTACTCCACCATTTGAGAGTTATTCTGCAATACAGAAAGAAAAAGATTCTAGTAAAGAATAAAAAATATATGGAATATAATATGGAAACTTTTTAGTTATGTAATAACAGATGTAGCCTTGAGCTTGAACTTGAAAGGAAAGTGAGAGCATTCCTTTGTGGCTGGGGCCTTTGATGAGTCAGAAATGAATCGTAACCTTCCTGGAAAGGCATTATTAGACCGTGATTCACAATGGAATTCTACCTCTTTGTTTTTTTTTCGTTTTTTGTTCTCTCCTAATTAATACGGGCACTACTTTCAGCCTGAATGAAGTTTCCTTTTCAACTAAACTTTTACAAGATCGTTAATCACTTATGTCATTAAGCTTTATAGGTAAAACTGAAAGTATTTGTAGTTTTAGTTATTTCCTTAAGTTTAAAGTACTTAGGTAAATTTAAATCACTATGTTTTCTTCTTCTTTTTAAACGGTTTAAATGAATGCCTGAGTATATTAATATTAAAGGTAGGCCCATCTTTCTATCATTATGGGTCTTGGGTGATTGAAAATTTAAAAAAAAATATTTTCTAAAAGTATTAACTGTTGACATGAGTTGTTTGGCTGATAGAGAAGTCTTATTAAACGCACAAACATCATTAAAATCTTAAATTAATTTTATCCATAGTAAAAAAGATATAAAAACGAAGTAAGACATTGAAAGCGGGTTCTCCATTGGCTAAAGAATGATTTCGTGAAGATGTTTACTTCAATATAGTTAAGAGTTTTTTTGTGACTTGCTTATAAGATAGAAGATTATAGAAGTTTTCGGAGTGAGAGAGAAATGAACTCCGTAGTTAATGAATAAACTAAAAAGATACTTCTCTGGCCAAAATGTTTTAAAACTTATGACATCTGCACATTATATTTTCGATTTCTCCTTTATTTAAAATCCTAAGTAAACAAGACTAAGCGGAAAATAAGTTGCTCATTGATATAATAGTATGTTGTGAATATTTGTCAGAAAATACACATGACTTTGTTAATTTTGTACAACAGAATAATGTAGATCATTTTTATCTACAAAATTGGTCATACAACGATAATAGATCAGAAGAGTAATAGGAAAGATATTTTGGAATTTCCGCTTTGACCCCCCCTCCCACTCCTCCAAGTCCGATTTTGGCCATTAAATAATTGGGTCTTTATTTCTACTTGACGGGGTTTATTTAGATCCAACAATTTTGATATTTCCTTCTCTATTTTATATTTTCATATCTATACGATCATACACTACCCTGAAACTCCATTTGATTCTACTGTGCAATATATCTTATCTAATTGACGGATGGGGTTACATCAATTAGACAACTCATTTAAAACTACTGGATTTACCCACTTATTAAATTTATTAATTACCAGGTTTTCAAGAATAATTTTAATTTTTACTTTACAAGAATGCTGCTGGATTACAAATGGCTTTTCTAAAATGCGTTAAGGGGTCACTCTAACGCCTTTAGAACTTTCTCTCAGTGCGTAGGAGGGTCATTGACCCAGCATATCTGACTATATTTTTAGTTCATAGCTTACCACATTATGCTGTTGCAAAATAATAATAAAAAAAAAATAGGAACAGCATCTGGAATTTCTTCTTCTCAAACTAATAATTTAAATCACCATTGTATCCTGCCTGTGTATTTTTTAAATGAGCTCTACGGAAAACACGATTTCACTGGAAAAAAATGGCACTAATACCAAATTAAAAAACAAAATAAACAAAGGTAAGTCAAAATAAAAGTCCATTACGCAGGGGCTGCGTAATCTAAGCAGATTTCCCACGTGAAGTTATACAGTAGATAAATCTGCCCAATAACATCTGTAGTAGTAAGATATATCTAAACCTATTCAAGAGGGACGAGTAGTTATGGAAACGGCCGCCAGAGCTTTCGGCGGAAATTCCTGAACATAGCCGACCCCTACCGATCACATACAGAATACAAATGCAAATATCTCGGTTAATACTCAAGATAGAGAATAAATGTATAGAACAATATTTATAGTAAATTTAATTTTCAATAAGATTAGTTCAATACAATGTTTCGATCCGACGTATAGTAACGGAGATATTTCGAATTTTCGATAATCCTCCCCCTCTCCCACTGGTCCGATATTAGCCGTTAACGAACTTGATCTTTCTTTTTACATAAAAAGACTAAATATCGAGTTTGGTAACGATCAAACAATAATTGCGACCGCTAGAGCGTTAACAGACAAATATATATATATATATATATATATATATACAGTTTTGAACGGACCTCATTTTCGTCATCTACTAGGTAGGATCGATGGGCATTTGAAGAAAAACTTCGAAAATTCCGTCATGAGTACAACCTCAATAGCTGATTTCCCTGAAGGGATATCTGCTAATACAAGAGCATGTTACGCATATGCAATGTAACGCAAACTAAATTAATTATAACTTAATAAAAAACACAGAAAAAACAGCGAACGTTTCATAAAAGAATTCTCTAAAGAGTTAAAAAAAAATAGTGGACAGTCTACTTTAGGTTATATTATCAACAAAATTGGGAATGTAACATTTTTGATCCACTTATAAACTGAAATGTGGGATTGGGTTGTATCTACTGAACCTGTATATATTTTATTATTATTTACCAATCTATTGTGCTTTGGAACTTTGGCGATTAGCAACTGTTTTGTATCAAACAAGTCCATTGGTTAAAACACTCGATATTTCATCCACGCTGTGAATATCTATCTCTTGTTTTGCTTTTTGTTGTGTTCAAGGGAACGTGAGATACCATACAAAATAGAGTGGCGAGTTTATAAATTGGGCAAATTTTTGGAAAAAGAGAAATTTTGTTACTTGAGGTATTTAATTCGTTTCTGTATACAACAGAGAGGTATAGCAATTATGTGAGCTCTTATATATTTTTGTATATACGTATGTTTTAAAGGTATGTTAAAATATCGGCTTCGGTCATTAAGTAATTCAGTCAAATAGTAAGGTATGTATGTATAAGTTTTGTCTTTGACTTCACTCAGTAAGTGTTTAACCTTCAAATCTTGTTTGCTTTGTTTAAATAATGGTCAATCTGTTCTCGTCATGAGTTGCATGCGTGTTATCTAGTTGTGGACATTTTCTAGTGCTAGCGAGTAATACTCTTCTGGCCTAGAGCTTCTGTATGTTTTAATCTTTGTTGCCCGAAGTTGGTAATCTTTTGGGTTGTCCGATTGTCGAGCCATTCCGTAAGAAAAGTCTATGTTGTAGGTATAGTAATGTCATCAGACAGTAAGTCCAGTTGTATATTTACCATAGACCCCCAGTCCCTAGTCATTAAATCAAAACTTTTCCATGATTATTTATCACTTATATGATCAAGTTTTATAAGAAAAATGAAATACTATCATTATTTCTTTAAATATAAAATATATAGATAAAATAAAATCACCATATTGGTTTTGAACTTGGGACGCTGTAGAAACACCCGTCAAGTGCTATAGGCTGGTTTCTCTCTGCTGTTTCATTCAGTCATATTTCATAGTGTATTTCTTGTCTATCTGTTGTGAAAGCAAAAAACATTGTGGTGCTTCAGAAATTCGTTTATCTCATTACTCCTGATGTATAGACCAAAAAACGTATTTTATCAAAATGAACTATCCCAGGTATTTTTATAATTGCTTTCTCTCTCACTCACCCCCTCTCTCTCTAGTTCGTAAATTGAGTACTGGAAAGTAAAACTTTGAGTAATAACTTAGTCCCGAGGCTCACTCGGAACAATTATTGTGCTGATTCTGCTGGAGCAAGTAATATTAAACTTCGGACACAGGAAGGATGAAAGTGATATTTATGAATATCGTGGGAATCATTAGGAAGATATTATCTCTAAGGTAACTTTAGCTGTAATAGGAAGGTCTGCAGGAGTTTTCTAACACACCTTGGGAATCTGTGGGAATCCTTCCACTCTCAATTCTTTGGTTCTAAGTGTCTATTATCGAACGATCTGTTATAATTATAATGATAATAAAGTCTGCTAGGGTTAGCTGTTAGTTTACACAGTGAGCCCTTCTTGGCACGGAATATTATTTTTTGATGGGTTTCAAAATCTTATTTCGTATTTTCTATAGCTAAAGTATAAGAATGTTTATATCAGTGCAGTTAATGTTTTATACAACAACATATTGATTCCCAAAGCTCATATAATGAGCAATCCTAATTACCTAAATAAATAATAATTAAATGTTCTATTTTTTTTACATATCATAAGTTACATGGATATAAACATTGTTTTGCATTGGGAATTACAGTGAATATTCAACATATTATATTTTCTCCTATTAAATATGTTGTAAATAGATGGGTACAGTTAAGCAAAGTCATACTTACATGGACTTCTGGGATGTATGAAGGAACTGTTTATAATGGTCCTGTCTTTTTAGCAGATTTCCCTTAAGGGAAATCAGCTATTGAGGTTGTACTCATGACGGAATTTTCGAAATTTTTCTTCAAATGTACATCGATCCTACCTAGAAGATGACGAAAATGAGGTCCGTTCAAAACTGTATATATATATATATATATATATATATATATATATATATATATATATATATATATGTCTGTTACCGCTCTAGCGGTCGCAATTTTTGTTTGATCGTTACCAAACTCGATATATAGTCGTTTTATGTAAAAAGAAAGATCACGTTCGTTAACGGCTGAAATCGAAACAGTGGGAGGGTTTAGAGGGGAGGATTTTCGAAACTTCGAAATATCTCCGTTACTATACTTCGAATGAAAACTGTACAGAGTCAATCTTATTGCAAATTACATTTACTATAAATATTGTTATATACATTTATTCTCTATCTTGAATATTAACCGAGATATTTGCATTTTTATTAAATCTGAGCGGCTAACGGACGAGTAACTTTCCCGCCAAAAGCTAGTTCGGCCGTTTCCTTAACTGCTCGGCTCTCGTGAAATTTCTCTATTGTAAAATATCACGAGGGAAATCTGCTTAGTTTACGCAGCCCCTGCGTGACGGACTTTTGTCTCTTGACCATGCCACGTGGACAAGCCTGGATGTACTGTAATGTGGAGCCTGAATTTTCACAATGGCTACTGCATTGGGCATTTATGTAGGATCCGGCAACGGAGTAATACATGGTTTTCTAACAATTTTGGGCACTCCAGTTTTTATTATTTATGCATCTATTGCTGTTTAGATCCTTATATAAGAGGTATAATGAGAGATGGATATGTTAATGGTTGTAATCGTAGCAGGAGGAGAGCTATGGAGAGGGTTAGAGTGAATTAAATTTAAAAAAAAGAAATATAAGCTTTATTTTGAGTCGGCCGGATAAAATGTTCTTTAATCAACCTTATTAAATATTAATGGTCATTCAATGTTTGTTCTATATATTTTTTCTCTAAGTTGAATAGTAAGCCAGTTATTTGTTGCATTCAGCCTTCAGTTAGTAATTCCCACTCCTACTCATGGGTTGCAACTCATTAGCAATTCTATCACTAACCATCTTATGTCAATCTTAAATGTACAATTGTTTTTACATAGGATTCTTATTACTGGAGAAATGGAAAATCGAATTTAAGGTGACATAAGCTAACCATTCCAACATGTGGGGAATTTGCTTAGTTTACGCAGAATCTTGTGACGTACTTTTCTATCTTCCTGTGTAAATAAGTAAGCGTTTAACATGGCTACTTATTACATAAACGTCTATTTAAAATAATAATTTATTTGCTGGTTCGCATATATCTTAAAAAGGGCACTTATATTTTGTAAAAATGAGTGATCCACCTCTATTTCGCGGTGTCCGGTACGGCAAAACTCAGAACCAGACCTATTAAAAAAAGTCCGTCCCGCGGGGGCTGCGTTGCCTAAGCATATTTTCCACGTGCGGCACGACTTTGCATTTATCTCAAAACGTAGAAGTTAAATGTGATTACTATTTGGTATTTATGTTTCAAATAAAGTGGTTCATAATATTACAGCTTACTACTAATATTACACGAGTAGGAGTGGGGGTTTACTGTAGGCCGAAAACGAAAAAATGCAAACATCTCGATTAATAATCAAGATAATGAAAGGATATGCCATGGATTAACATTTATAGAAAATAACATTTGCGATAAGATTGTTTCCATACAAATTGTTGATCCAACCCATAATAAGGGAGATATCACGAATTTTTGAAGTTCCTTTCCTCTAAACCCCTCTTCCACTGGTCCGATTTTAGCCGTTAACAAACTTGATCTTCATTTTTACATAAAACGTTTAAATATCGAGGTTGGTGTCGATAAGACAAAAATTGCGACCGCTAGAGCGTTAACAGTAACCGTTACATATATATGTAATTTTGAACGGACCTCATTTTCGTCATGTACAGAGTAGGATCGATGTATATTTCAGGACATTTTTCGAAAATCGCATCATGAGTAGGACCTCAATTTAAGAAAAACCTGCTAATAGGTTAATAGTGGATAAATACTTACCTACTACCCAAACTGTAGGTTTGAATGCGAAGTTCTATAATGCATGTTACGTACGTTAATTCCGCAGTATGTCGTTTTCTGCGGACAGTGCATTGCTCTGGAGTGTGCTATAAGAGCGGAAGGGGCTGTGTCCTCTTTCTGCTGACTACGGGATAGCATCTACTCCACATCCTCTGACCTGCTCACATTTCATTACCATATCAAGTGCATTGCATCATGTCAATACTA
This sequence comes from Riptortus pedestris, assembly GCA_019009955.1. Taxonomy (NCBI): domain Eukaryota; kingdom Metazoa; phylum Arthropoda; class Insecta; order Hemiptera; family Alydidae; genus Riptortus; species Riptortus pedestris. The sequence continues at coordinate 195,850,003 of CM032228.1, read as the reverse complement.
CTTGACTAGTTTGTCCAACAGGAAGGACCAACTTGCTTTAATGGAAACACATGGTAATATGTAACCCTATATTTTATTTTTCTAATACGAGATGTTAAAAGTTATTAATTAACATCCGCTTTATACTACAAGGCTAATTAGGACAGATTAACTAGAGATTATTACCCATTTCCAGCTTAAATGAAACTAAGGATTATATTAATCAGTTTGTCAATAAATAAATTATCTTTATTTTATCTATTTATTTATAATTTTTTTTTTAAAAAATGCACTAAGTGTATGTATTAGTAAGTGTGTGATAAATTGATTGATGCAAAAAAAGAATAAAAAAAAAGAACATACAATAGAAGTAAAAGTCATTTAATTGTAATATTGGTAATTATAATCCCAGTTGAAAATATGTAGTTGTAATTGAGAAAATATATGTTTATGTAATATAATATATAATGAAAGAAGTGTATATACTATTATTATATAGGTTAAGTAAGTATATTGCCAGTATTAAAAAGTCCGTCACGCAGGGGCTGCGTAAACTAAGCAGATTTCCCACGTGAAGTTTTACAATAGGGAAATCTGCCTAATAACAACTGTAGTAGTAAGAAACCTCTAAACCTAAAACATTATTTAGGGCGTAACAACCCAGTAGTTTCTAGCCCCAAAAAACAGTTGACCTAACCTCTAAACCTATTCACGAGGGGCGAAGTTATAGAAACGGCCGCCAGAGCTCTCGCCGGAAAGTTCGAGCATAGCCAACTGGTGACCAGTATCACGCAGAATACAAATGCAAATATCTCGGTTAATATTCAAGATACAGAATAAATGAATAGAACAATATTTATAGTAAATTTAATTTGCAATAAGATTTATTCTATACAATTTTTCGATCCGACGCATAATAACGGAGATATTTTGAATTTTCAAAAATCCCCCCCTCTAAACCCCCCCCCTCCCACTGGTCCGATTTCAGCCATTAACGAACTTGATCTTTCTTTTTACATAAAACGATTAAATTCCGAGTTTGGTAAAGATCAAACAAGAATTGCGACCGCTAGAGCGTTAACAGACAAATATATATATATATATATATATATATATATATATATATATATATATATATATATATATATATATATAATTTTGAACGGACCTCATTTTCGTCATCTACTAGGTAGGATCGATGGACATTTGAAGAAAAATGTCGAAAATTCCGTCATGAGTACAACCTCAATAGCTGATTTCCCTCAAGGGAAATCTGCTAATATTAAGCCAGTAGTAAGAAGTTTAAATAGGTATAACGTAACCCTTGTTACTAGCACACATCTTTAAGTAAATATAAATAAATAAAAATGTATTTATAGATTTAGTTAAGAGATAATTGTATAGAAAATTAGTAAATTTAATTCCCTTAGGATATGACAAGAGCGGTATTTACAATATATCAGTTGATATTATTTAAGACAGGGAAAAACAGGGACTTGTAAACAGTATTATACTAATATAAATGGCATAATAACCAAGATGCTGATTGCCCAAATCATATTTATCCTTATAAATAAATTTCTATTACCCAGGCGGGAATCGAACTCTCGACTTCAGGTATTCCAAATGAATTAAAACAAACGCCTTCTAATATTTTAATTCAAAGTTATCCTTAGTTTCAATATATTCCTCCAGCAAATAATGAAATCGTAATTAGAGATTTTATACTGGAGTTATCCATTTCTGTTTATCTTAATTCTGCCAGTTAACTTCGAATAGCGGGTTTGATTCCCATCTGGAAGTGGGAGATTATTGGGTGGCGGGCTCATTAAATATATCCCTGTGGAATGCGTGGGATAAATCTGAATGTCCAATATTATGGATACTTTAGATGGGTTTGGTCCAACCAGATTATGGGCGTGTCTGCATGCTTTTCTTGAACCTACGCCTACTCCTCTTACCCCATTCATTGATGATTTCGTAATGTACTACGAACTAACCTTTACTCTTAATATACAACTATTAAAAAACATTCATTTCAAACTATTTATTGAACATTCTTAATTTGTTTTGAACTTATAAAATGGAAAAATAAGAACTTTTAAAAATTAAATTTCTAATTTCTTTATTAAAATGACAGAGCTAAAGAATTTTCAAAGATATACAGACCTTAGAAATTAGACGAAAGGCTACAAATACTTGTTAGTAATAGCATACCGTATTTTACAAAAACGAATTGTAAACTGCGATATTTCATGAAATATTTTTCTCCCTTCAAGGAGAATAACACTTATTTTTATTCCTTCAAGGAGAATAATATATATATTAGGAGTTTTAAGGAGGCTTACTGCAGCTGAAGGAGCCGTTTTCTAAACTTATATACTATATGACAGTCGTACGTTATTGCCGGAACGTGGGAAATCTGCTTAGTTTACACAGAGACGGACTTTTTTCTTTTCAGATTTAAGTAAACTCATAATCTTAGTGGGATACTAGTGGGATTTTTATTTTAAGCAGTAATAGTTTACTGCTTCACTGTCGAAGTAACACACTCACAAGTGCTCAGTTTTCATCTTAAATATATAATTTCTGAAGGAAGACGAAATAGTATCGCAGATCTCAGTGGGAAAAGGCCTTCAGTCCCAGTAGTATTTCCGTATAATAAAATAATTATATTACTTACTTGATTTTATAAAGCTTCAATATGCAAAATATTGAAACTAATCAGAAAATCCATATCATAATAAAGTCCTCTCTTGAGCATTTTTCACTAATTTAAAGGAATTCTTTACAATATTGGTAAATTTAACTCATCCAATATTTCATTGTATCTACAACAGAAAATTCATATTTCAATAATAGAATGAATAGATCCAAAAGTTAACGACCTTTTCAGGATTAAATAGAATTCCAAATTTTGATTTTTATTATACAAAAAGCGATGAATTGCATTTTTCCGGGAAATATTAGAACAATTTTCAACCAGAAATGATATTAATTATCGAATAAAATTACTACAGGCTGATAGGAGACGGATTTATATAGGATTACAAAATAAGAGTCAACTTCCAGTTTTCATATATTTTACAATAAATTAAAGGGCATTAATTTTGGAGGTGCTTTTCTGTGTTTAAGACATTTAAGAACATAATGAATAAGAGAAAAAAGTTCTCACGCATGGGCTTCGTGAACTAAGGAGATTTCCCAAGCGCGAATGGATAAACTTTCTTTATCTCATTTGACCGAATATGTTATATTTCTAATTAAAAATCCAGTGACAGAAAACATGAAAGCACATATAACTAGCATAATATTGGAGCTGCGAAACGATGTATTGAACAACAATTGTAGAACAGCAGTGGTTAAACAAGATTCTATAATATTTTCCGATACGGCTCGTAATAAGGGAGAAATTTTGAATTTTCCAATTTCCCCTACCTCTTAATTTCAGCCACTAACGAATATAATCTTTAGTGCTGAGTGAAATGGTTAAATATGGAGTCCGAATCTATAAATATTGACTAACCAATCTTCTTGATAAGGTAATACACAGTTACAGTTGTAGTTCTATACGTTTTTTCTTAAATTGAGAAATGGGGGAGTTATCTTATTAGTGTTCATGATACGATTATCGAAAAATGTCTTCTAATGTCAATCGTTCCAACCTAGTAGATGACGATAATGAGGTTGGGTTAAAATATTATAATTTGTATTAGATCGGTAAAAAATATCTCCGATATTATGAGTTGGACTGAAAAATTGTATACACACAATCTTATTGCAAATTTAATTTTTTTTAATGTTATTAAATACATTTATTTCACGATATTTTTACATTTTTTAATTTTCAGTAAATACTTCGTAAAATTTCCATTGCAGTTTTCAGTATTTCCTCTACATAGTAACCCTATGTGGAGGGATTTTATTTTCAGCACATCCCATGCATATTTGCATTATAGGTGCATTTTGTCAAAACATTTAACAATTTTATATAATAATATACATACATATTAAATTGTAAATAAGAACATGAAAATTAAACTTTACAAAAAAAATTAAATAAGAACAATTAGGAATACAATTATATAACCAATAAAAAAATTCATTATATTAATATAATATTATATTTTCCTCTCTCAGCTTAAGAATATCATAGGCTATTGCTTTTAATAAATTTAGATGTTTTGAAAGTAAAATATCAGGACTGATAGGTCAATCGGGAATATGAGTCTTTAACTGTCTTCGTATGCCTTGAGTGGACTGACTCAAGGCATACGAAGACAGTTTCATTCATAAATCAGGTGGGTAAATGTCTGTTCAGTGTAACTGTCGCATTTACAAATATTTGAGTTAGTAAGATTGAATCTATATAAGTAACAGTTGGTATTTCCATGTCCAGTTAGTATTTGTTTAACAATAAGTGAATATATCAGAACGTCTTAGTCCAAACGTAGATACCCTCCCCCCCCCTTTAAATAGATCTTTACTAGATGAAAGACATGCAATACATTATGTGATGGCGTAGTCAATTAAGATTTTATTGATCGCCCGCTTCTACTCTCGGATTTTTATTTCGAAATGGAGAATATATGATGTGATGAGATTGGCAATGTGTTATGCCAGAACGTGGGAAATATGGTTAGTTTACACAGAGACGGACTTTTTATTTTCAGATTTGAGTAAACTCATACTCCTACTAGTGGGGTTTTTATTTTATGAAGTAATATTACTTTGCATTTCAATTCCAGCTTGTGTTTCAAGCCCCTATTAGACGAATTAATTAATAAGAGTTATATAGAGATTAGGGTGTTTAGATGACGTCGTTTACGTATAATATGTAGAGTGGCAAATCTGTTTTAGATTGCGCAGTTCCTGAGAGATGGACGTTTGTCTATCTTTGTTGGTCCAATTACTTTTTCTGTTTATATATTTTATTAGCACATTATATATTTATTTACAGTTATATGGATTTAAATATTAAATGTACGAAAGTAGTAAGTTATTTTTCTATAATAAGATGTTAGTGGGCTGATGGAGAAACCTGTGTCGATGACCTGAGAGTAAGCTAATATTCTATGCTCACCGTACTGCGTTGGTGATGTAAAACCTCTGACAAGCAGTGAAGAAAGATTGTCTTGAAAGAACAAACCGTTCCTTGTTAAAGTCCGGAATTTTAACTGGCTTTGAAGCCTCCTGTATAGCTCTTTAATCCTCCATTATGACCGTCTATATAATCTCTAAACCAATAAAACTGTGTTATGCAACAATTGAATTAATCCATCAGCGAGTGACATCAGTTTGTGTCCAGAAAGGGAGACATGTGTTTGGTTTTATGCTTAAAGTCATTTACTATTAAAAGTAAATAGAGCTGCGATTAGAAGAAATACCAGTTTCACATTTTAAGGTTTTTGGTGTATTGTTGTATACTGAAATGAAAAATAAATATAATTCGGCTAATACGTCCAGCGGTGTACTGGTCGGTCAAGCAGATTGAACCGATGAGTCGCTAATGGTTTTAATGGTGAACGTATAATTGCAGTGTATGATAAACATGGAAAGGTAAGGACAAGCCTTAAACCCAGAGTTTTTGATGCAGGATAGTCAAGAAAACATCATACAAGGTCGAAAAAATCCCTTTTTATCTCAGTATTGACTTTTGTGTTCTTTATTCCTTTTAACGAATAAAGTACTCATTTTAATTAAAAATGTAAAATTAAATTACGTAAGCATTAGTTGAAAATGTTAGAAGTGGTGTAGGGTTTTATACTGAGAATTCTTCTTTGTTTATTTTGTTTTAAGGAAATCAACATATAGTTGCTCGTAATTGTTTTTAGTTCAAAGTATGTTTTACTTTCTTTTTTGTATTTATTTTTTTGTCGTTAAGATGTCAGTCATTTTGATTTTATCCAAAGCCTTTATGACACAAATATCTAAAGTATGATTCTTACTATTCTAAAATATACATTTTTTCTCTTATTAGTAAGTATGCCAGTCAGTAACTTATACTAACAAAATTTATTTATTCGTAATGGTTATGTCATTGACGTACTTTAACTCAATTTAACGAGGAAAAGGAAGAGGGCTAAAACTATTATACTGTGGGTTCTATATGCAAATAATAGTAAACAAAACAATTTATTTATTATGAGAAAACAGACAGTGGAAAATGCTCCCTTACTGACATGATAAATAAAAAGTCCATGTCCACTACAATACTTTACTATGCAAAGTCCACTTTGAGGGAGCAAGCTCAATCATTAGTACCTGGTTTCAATCGTCAAGTCTGAAGCAAAGCCGCGCCCCCTCTCTCCATTACACATACATTTTCAGAAATATTAGTCATCTTCTCTAAAAAGATAACAAGATTAGTCATATAAAAATAACATAATTCACAAATTTCTACACGATATTAGAACATTATCAGCTCTACAAAATCGCCATTACAATTTAAATAACAAGGAAAGTAGAATGCATAATTTTTGTTTAATGTAAATTACCATACTTGATAAGGCTGTAATTGTAGTAAACCAAAAGGGAAAATTACACTAACACATCATGACTTTACTTTGAGAAATTTAACTACTTAATCTTAAATACCTTTATTTCATACAACTTAGGAAAGATTTTCTTGCAAATAAAAGAAAAAATATACATATTTTTTTTTCTTTTTCTTTTAAATATTTATTTCGTTTATTTGCAACAACATATATAAATATTACAAGCAAATGATGTGAATGATGTAACAATTGGCTTGATTATTCACTTGAGGTGGGAAGTTGTCCATTGAGAATACCCACATTGGAGGGGACATTGGCTGGTACTACATGGGGTTATTCTGAGCACTACACAAGGATCTCTCTTGGCCACTTACGCTTCAGTCGTCGTCTTGGGTTTTCTGGAGTATGGGTAGATGAAAGTGATTCGACTAGAGGATTAGGATGTACGGGAAGGAGAGAGTGGGATTTCTGATATCGGGATTTTGCGAGGGCATTGACAAAATGAATGTTGAGGTCGTTATGGAGAGTTAAGTTGGATACGTAAAATGGGGAATCTGTAATTTTGTGGAGTATTCTGGATTGGAGGGTTTGGATTTTGTAGGAGTTTGAAGGAATATACATGTACATAATTTCAAATTATCGTACTCAAAGATACAAATTTATGAAATATCATTCTATGATCAGTTGAACTCCTATTATCCAGCGAAGGATTAAATCATATACAAAATTTGATAAAAATCCCTTGTCGAAGTACAATGAATGTTGTTAATGAAGAGTTTCGAGTGGGTGTGTATGGTCGTCTTTCGTGGTTCAAGCACGAGCAATGGGTTTGGCTGCTTGCACTGTTGTTGTCCAGGTGCAGTATGTTGACCAGCTGGGAACTAGATGTTGACGGATGCAGCAAACTAGAGAACTGCTGGACATAAATGGTTGATTGGTTGCATTCAAGGAACAATATAAATTTGGTGAGTGTGGCATGTGGAGGGAGATGGAGGGGAGTGTGTGGGTGTGGCTAATACTTTCACTTCAACACCAGTCCTCTGCCTGGTCACTGACCCTACAAACCGAAACACCAGGGCATTGTGTCACACAGTCGTCTTTCCTCCTCTCTCATTCTACAATCCATTTCGACTTGCCTTTTTATTTGATTATTTTTTTTTTTGGTTTCATTTGTCGTATGATGTATTATTGTGAGAGATTGCTCATTAGAGCTAAGCTAAATTCGACTTAGAATGACGAATGACCTATATTAATGATAGCATTATCAGGTGATAGAAGGCAGTATTTCGAAACTTACAAGAGTGAGAAAACAATACTACAAAGCTTGAGATTTGATATTAAAGCACTACTCTACTAATTTCTGTCCAACTTCGTGAATTCCTATCTAACATTTAACATTTATGTTTTTTAAATGTTTTGGTAATATTTCATCTTTATGTGGACTAGAATTTCAGTGCTTGGATCATTTCAACGCTTTATAAAAATTGGCTGAAAATGATGGCAGGCTTCAGCCAACATAATATAATTTGGACTGGTTGTGATTTTTTGTGAGCGTAAAGAATATCTATTTAAAATATTTTGGACTTTCCTACTTTAGGTACGCCAATTACTTTTTCTATTAATATGATCACTTGTAGCGATAACAGTTATTATCATTCCACATGATATACATATTACCTCCTAGGAGTTATTAAGTAATTAAGGTTATTCGAAAATTATACTTAGTAATCATGAATTTAATATATTTATTTATTAACGTCCACTTTTTGCAACTTAGGCTAATCGGGACGGGTTATCTACAGGTTACCACCCTTTTCTAGCCAGGGTGGGATTTTAGGACGTTATTTAATGAATTTCGTCACTAAATAATTTCCTTGGCCCAGGCGAGAATCGAACTCGCCACTCTAGGTTTACCATGTGAGATAAAGGTCAACGCTTTAAGTTTAATATAGCTCAGTGGTGTTCTTAAATTGAAAGAAATGTCATTTAAGGTATACTTTAGATATACGGAATGTTACATAGGAGAATAGAGTCGGTTTGGGCCAGAGTCAAGAGAAGGAATAAGATTAAATGTGGGACTAGGAGAGGTTACCATGGTTCTTATTCGTATGAATTTGTTTGGAGAAGACGTTATGAAAAGCAGGTCTTATTGAAAAATTATTGGCCACCCAAATGAAATATTGTTATGCACACTTCTATAGGGGCTGTTTGTTTGTTTTGGTAAATAAAGGTTATTTACATGTTTAATTTTTTTTCTTAAACATGGGGCTCAGGTTAGCCATGCGAGTTAAAGCCTTGCCTTTAATCTCATATGGTAATCCTAGAGTGGCAAGTTCGATTCTCGCCTGGCCTGGAATTTATATAGTGACGTAATTCATGAAATAAAATCCAGAGTGCCACCCTGGCTAGAAAAGGGTGGTAACCTGTAGATAACCCGCCTCAATTAGCCGGAGTTTCAAAAAGTGGACGTTAATAAATAATTTTTAAATATAAAACATATGTTTTACAATGGCAATAACATAGTATTAAAATAAATCATTGATATTCATCAAAAGTAACTGGCGTATCTAAAGTAGAAAAGACCAAGTATTTTGGTTTTGCATACAGAACATTTTTAATTTTTGGGGGGATTGATTAATTAACAAATCATTTTTCCTGAGCCTGATACTATTTGTTTGGAAAAGAAATAACTTCGAAAGGAGATAAGCTTTGATGTTTGATACGATACTGATATAATAAGATAAAGAAAGATTGGCGAAACGATACTAAGCTAGTGCTAGAGTGGTACTGCCACAGTGTGTGGTACCAAAGTGTTTGGACAGGTAATCCAACGACAGATCAAACCTTCGTTTTAGTGGGACGTTAGATAGTTCTGTATCACTTCTTTACCGACTCGAAACATGCTATCATAGTGTAGAATGGTTAAAGTTGTTAGAGGCATATCAGACCCTGGGAATGCGTTACAAGCTTATCTAATTGAATTGGTGTACACTGGGAAAAACTTTATGAAACTTTATGAAGACAAACCAGTATAGGTGGTATGAACTGTGTCAAAAGTATTTGGAGCTGTCAAGGAGAGCCATTGAGGGCGCATAATAAGTACCACCAACTAATGGAATTACTAACCTGTGGTCTGTCCTATCAAATGTTTATACTGTGGAGGTCGGGACTTGTTGAAAGAATAAGACACGGCTAAGTGGCCATAGAGATGGCATCTGTTACACCAGCTGGTAGAAGAAAAAGAGGTAGGGCCAAGTAAAGATGGCTGGAGGAAGAATTGCTGGGTTGGAATGGCATGGATTGTTCTTGTATGGTGGTGGTAGTAGGGCTGGTCCTTCAAGGTCTGTATCTCCTGGGCATTTGACACATTTTAGTTTTACTTTATCCATAAAATAAATAAGTATTTTTTTTAATGATACTTATTTATTTTATTATTAAGTCCGTTACACAGGGGCTGCGTGAACAAAGCAGATTTCCCACGCAAAGTTTTACAATAGATGAATCTACTAACCGGTAACACAACACCACCGTGAATGTTAGGTGAATAAATACAAACGCTAATAAGAAACCTCCCGATGAAAAGCATCTGAAATGTAAATGAACAGTTCTGCCAACTTCTCACCGGAAAGAAATTAATTTAATATATCTGAATATAACGTATTAATTTGATAGAATACAATTTACAATATCTAGTACTGTAATTTATAATGAATCCGAATAATTTTTATCTCAATCAACCAAATTTAAGTAGTCCAAAGACTTAAAGAGGGGGGGGGTCACCAGAACATCTATGCATATATCTCGTATAATAAATGTCTCTTGAAGACTATATTAGGTTTTTAAGCTTCCAATGATTTGGTTTATTACATGACCGAGTATTCTTTATGTAACATGAGTAGATGTTCCTGACGGCTGAAAACTAAAAAATGCAAATATCTCGGTTAATATTCAAGATAGAGATTACATGTATATAACAATATTTATAGTAAATTTAATTACGAATTTTTCCCTTAAGGGAAATCTGCTGAAAAGGCTTTCTGTTCTTAATTCACCATTGGATAATATTAATATAACAAGTCACACGCAACTTACGATCTAAGTATTGATTACATAGGGCCTTAATAAGAAAGAAACAGAGAATGATAAGTACAAATAACGCTATATGTGAGGCTATGGCATATAAATGACGGCATTTATCATTCATGCGTCTTTGTTTAAGGATTTCTTCTTTGTTTTGTTAAGTGAACTCGTTTTACTCAGGAAATATCAGGAAAGTTAAATGAAGTTAAAGTATTACTTTCAGTAATAGGACTTCAGGGTCTTGTTGCTTTTTATTTTGCGACATGAATATGTGGTTAGCTATGAACTAAAAATATTGTGAAATATATGGAGTCAATGAACCCTCTATGTATTGAGAGAAAGTTCTTAAAGGCGTCACATTTCAGAAAAGCCATCCGTAATTCAACAATATTGTAAAACGGCGTTCTTTATAGAAGTAATTTTTTTTTCTCGAAAATATGGTAATTTCTATACCCAAACTAAATAAATGATATGACACATAGGTACAACAGGTTCAAATGTCTTTATCAAATTTATTGAACTCCAATAATTTTGATCAAGGATCAACGGAGTAGGAAACACCAAAATTGCTTTGAACAAAATTAAATTGGATGGAAGGAAAAAATGAAATAGATATTTGATTGCTTTTATGTGATTCGATGGCTGCTTGTTTGACCTTATAGATAGAAGGGTCACGATGGATGCTGTTGCACAGTTATATGTGTAGGGTACGTTCACCAGCAATCTGGCTCTAGTGGTAGAAAGTTCAGAGATACTTAGTGAATGAACTCTTTCTTTGAATCCCAAAAATGTTCGTTTTCTGTAGGAAATACCTTTATTGTTTCTACTAACTGCCAACTAGTTAAGGGGGGGAGTTAAAAAATGATGTGTAATTCTTTTGTTGTACTTAAAAAATCGTAGGAAACTAAATATTTATTTATATTTTAGTAAACTACTAGGATATTTATCAACACTAAACAAATTGTTTTTTAAACAATGTAGTTTCATTACTTGAAAATATAAATGGTAGTTTCGGTGTTTCCTTAGTCTATGTAGTCATTTTTTAAGAAAAAATTGATAGTCTAATTTTGATGGGTTTTCCAAATAGCATTTTGAATCACTGATCGGTTGAAAGACTAATTTGATATTATAGATTTGGCTAGATATTTGTAATCAACAAATTGTTTTGCACTGTCAAGAGCCTATCCTAAGAGACTGATATGAAGCATTAAGAGGGATTAGCAATAAATTATACGTTTAAGATTTAATTCTTAATGAATTCCTTAGATGATCGGAATTCGAGATCAAATCCCATCTGGTTAAGATGTAGCAATATATATCTAATGTCATCAAAAATCCAAGATCATCGTATGATTTCCCATTAACGCCCACTAACAAGGACTTGACTCATTCATGAGCTGAGGAATATACTTTCATTTTGAAATGGCTCTCCTGTAATATTTCAAATAATGGTGCTAACCTCAACCTCAACCTTCAATTCGCAATTGTGTTAAGAAAAAAGTAATAAATTCTTTGCATAAAAAGTAATGGACGGAAGCCCGTTGACAAGAACAATAATGTACTAATTAATTTTAATTTAATCAGCTATTTCGTATTAATATAGTCTCTGAGTTTTACAAGTTTTATAGGAACAACCAAAATCGTCATTAATCTGCTTCGTGGAGAGATAAAAGTTTTTAAAAACTCTCAATGCAGATACTGAATGATCAGACTATGGCTGTACTTTTGAATTTTAAGTCGGTGCTCATGACAATAGAAATATTTCCGATGTATTGCCTTTCTGAAACGAACGAAAGCATTTTAAATTGTTTCTTTTTTATATAATATTTCAATATTATTTTTGTTAAAAAATCTTCGCATCATTACAGAACTATATTTTATTACTTACACATAAGAATCACTTCAAAATATAATAAGAATAAAATCCATGGTAGAGGATGTCCATGAGGTGGGTCATTCAGAGCAAGAAAAAAAAAACAAAGTGTCAAAGATAACAGGATTTTGAACTGGTATTCATGGATCTTAAGCTAACTGATTATATAATAACCCAAAAACACAAGAAATGATAAAATCTTTTTCAGGGATATATTAAAGTACTTTTTTTAATGTTTTCCGTATTTTTTATATCAATTGGTGCTCTCCCTGTGTAGCCCGGTAGGTCAAATTCTACTGTGTTTGTATTGGTCACGGATTTTTTTTTAGTATTGAATATCTCACGACAGATTTCTGGATCGATTATTCTAACATGCGAGAAAAATAAAGCTTAGAGTATTTATATGACATTGCGAATGAGAGATATAATTATTCTCTGGAAAGGTGAAGACTGGAAGTATTCCTCAGAAACGACCCTCCTGGAGATTCGCCGCAACTGAAAACTGTAATGAGTTCCCAGTGACAAAGTTTAAAACAATGCCCAGATACATGTGCTGAAGGGAGCAGTGCCCTAAAAATAAAATGTTTACATAGCATTTAAAGAGTTAAATGGGTGCAGAATTAGCAAGGAGATTTGTTGACTGATAGTCACAAATAGCATTCTTTAAGGGAATTCTACTTAAGTCCATCACACGCGGGATGGATAGATTTCCCATGTCCAATTTTATAAACCACATGGTGTTATTGATATTTTTTAATAAATATATCCCAAGTGAGGGAATATTTTTTAATTTCTGGACATATTCATTTCAATGGAATGACATAAGGAAACGGCGTCAAAGGAGCATTTTAGTCCCTTAGCAACTACTCAAAATATAGTATTGTAGATGTAATGCATTAGGTTACTGTAAATGTCTAAGTAAGAATTTGAGGGTGCTTTAAAAGTAGTTCTTTAATATTAACAAAAGGTAGGTTCAATTTGACCTAGTTAGTTATAATGCTATCTTAAAAATTGGTTGTATCATTCCCACGACCTGGTATTTCACATGTTATGTATTTATGAATCTTAACTAAACTTAACTCAGACATCTCGATGAGGTGATTGGCGTAGAGATTATAATTTTGCATGGGAAGAGCAGTAGCCTGGAGGGATGAGCGGGCTGGAGAAGATGGCCCTGATAGATGTTGGGGGTGCTGGAGAAGGGAGAGAGCTGGAGAAACGGCGCCTTGGTGTATTTGGAACAATTATGCTAGGAAGTGGGCGCTCTATCCGGGTTCTCTGGGCCCTCCGGCCTTCGCTCTCACGTCGCCAACCACCATTCGCCAATTCAGCCATAGCGTTTGCCCCCAACAAGACTTATAGCCAGGCTCCATTAAAAGCTGGCACGAAAGAGCATTGTGATCATCACGAAGCATTAAAACGGTTATTCGGGCAACAATGGGCATGTATGTCTCGACATTTGGCAAAACTCTGCGAACACATTCCAAACAGTGTCCTCAAAGAATCATTCTGACTTCTTTATAAGGTCAAATAACTCAACTAAAATGTACCTTACTGTCTCGAACCAGTAATTAATTAATTAAGAAATGCTTTGGTTTATTCACCAACGATTTGTTTAGTATTATTTACGTTCACTTTATGCTACTCTTTACCACTCTTTTCTAGCCAGGGTGGACCTAAGGAGTTTATTTAATGAGTACGTCACTAAATAAATTTCTACTGCCCAGGGCGGGAATCGAACCCGCCACTCTAGGTTTACCACGCGAGACCAACGCCTTAACTCTCACGGCCAACCTCAGCCGATTTATATCGTTTATTCACCAACGATATGTATCAGGAATGCACTAAATAAATGTTCGTTACTAGAGTATGATTCGCAGTGTATGCTATAAATCCTAGTGCTCCTCAAAGCATTATAACAATGATGAATGTTATCCGAACATGGGCTGCCATGAAATAAAACATATACAGATAAACATCTATTATTTTTTTGAAATGTGGTTATGTCAGTATGAAAGGTTTCCCGAAATTCTAGGAATCTGATACTTTGGCAGATTGAGCTGCTTGTTTATTAAAGAAGCTATAATGCCAGTTGCCCATGATCTGAATATCCAGGCAGAGAGTATGGTACTAATAAAACGTAGGCTAGAAATACCTTATTCCAGGCTGGGGATATTATTCTCCATGCCCCCCCCCCCCTAAAGGGCTTAATATTACGTTACTCCGCCTAATTGTAGCTTTTACAGTTTGCCACACTTTTATGTGTATTTAATAGAATCGTCACTAAGTAAATTTCTTTTTTTCCTTCAGGGTAACAAATCCACTACTGACTGTTTGTCGAGTATATTAAGATCTAAGCCTTAGCCCACCTGCAATTTTTAACAGGAAAAAATTTGATTCATTGCCGCCCAAACTAAGGCTTTCTACTAGTTAAAAGAGAAAATTATGCTCTTTTAATAATGTGTTGAGAAGGAACTGAAAAAATTGGAATACACCTAAATGAATAGGTTTATTCCAATTTTTTCAGTTGCCCCCAGACTCACTCGAAAATGGTTTAAAATTGCATTTTTCAATGTCACGAAGCAATGCAACGGATTTCGTCGGGAAGATGGGAGATCAAGTGACACAAGAGGAAAGTAGCATCAGCTTGTAAAACGGCAGAATATGCCATACTCCTGAGAAATTTTAAATGTCTACTAGAAACTCATTTTCATTACATCGATCGAGGGACATTTGAAAACATTTTTGAAAAATCGAGCTCAGTACATCCTCTATAACTGATTTCTATAGTGGGGGATCTGCTAAAATACTTTCAAGTCTACGAATAAGTATTTCCACGAACTTATAGATTACCTACCTTATAGATTTAGCTACGAACTCATTAAATACAACCTTAGTTCTACCTTGACTAAAAATGGTCTTAAACTGTAGATAACCCGTCCCAGTTAGCCATAGTTGCAAAAAATTAACTATAATTAAAGAGTGAAATATCCTATTGTTATTTATTATTATTACTTATTTTAACATGCACTTTTTGTTACTATGGCTAATTGGGTAAGATTATATACAGGTTGCCACCCTTTTCTAGCCATGGTGGGACTAAGGATTTTATTTAATGAGTTCGTCACTAAATAAATTCCTATTGCCCAGGCGAGAATCGAACTCACCACTCTAGGTTTACCAAGTAAGGTTAAGGCCGACGCTTTAACTCACTAACCTGAGCCTCTGTTAATTATTTGCATTTACTAATAAATGCAGTTGCACAAAGCATAATAAATATTATTTATTAATATTTACTCTGTGCAACAGAGGCTAATCTGGATGGTTTATCTACAGATTACCAATCTAGCAAGCATGAAACTAAGGATGGGATTTAGTCCGTTCGTAAAGAAGCAAGTTGTTACTGCCCACGCGAGATTCGTACTCATGACTCTTGAGTCTCTCTCTCTCTCTCTCTCTCTCTCTCTCTCTCTCTCACACACACACACACACACACACACACACACACACACACTCCTCACCCTCACACACACTTGTGTATTTAATCATATTCATCACCTCCTAGACAGAAACGATGGTTATTTAAACAAATTTTCCGAAAAATGGAAGGGAGTAATGAGGAAATGCTCAATTACAGAGTTCCTCTAAGGGAAATATTCTAAAATGTGATTGTACACTGACTCTCTCTCTCGTACTTAATGTGATTTAGCGGATATAGGAAAGTTAATCTTAAACATTAGGAAGATAGTATTTTATGCTACGAATTTATTTCCGCGGAAAAGGAATCAAATAAACGAAAAAGTATGAGAACAGCGAATATTGAGTTGTCTAATCACTTCTAGTGCCTACAATCGTCTATTAGCGTAAAAAATAGAGTACTCATGGCCGAACAATCAGTTTATTTTAGAAATAGATGATTCTACAATATTGGAGAGGAATCTGTAGTAGAGATAAATGTAGTAGCTAGTAGGGTCAGTGTCCAGATGACTAGTAAATAAACAGAATCTGCAATTTATAATTAATTCAAATAGATTTAATTTTCTCATGAGCCTATGGGTTTTTGCTAGATCAGTGAACCTAAATAATTTCCTTTTCATTTCATGGTGAATTTTTAATTACTGACATAATTGATACTCACCCACCTCATACAAAGCCTTATTAGTACATTTAGAATCCACAATTTTTCAACGTTATATCGTTTTTGGACATCCTCTCATTGGCCAAATGATGGAAGCGAGCTTAACTTTGTTACAAGTATGTGGGTCCAACAAATTTCACACTTATAACTGACTTATAAAGTCAACTATCCAAAAGAACTAACAATATCTAATATATAAAAGACTGAGATATATCAAGATTAATAAAAAAAAATTTAACTTCAGGTGGAGTTGTGAAGCACTCTCACACACACACACACACACACACACACACACACACTCAAAAATATTAGTGTATGCAATATTGTACGGTATTTCGAAGTTAAATTTCTTCCTGTCAAAAACTAACCCACTTTGCGTCAACCCACTCGCTTATACTCTGTGGGTTAACTGCTGTAGTCAGCTGATGTTGGCATTCTTGCTTCAGTCAGGTTGCAGTGGATATGGACAGTCTTGCCTACTCTCTCTGCTTATATACAGGAATCTATTTTAAAAGAGACCTTTCCCAGAAATTTCCCCCATCATTTAGTTCAAAAGATATTCAGGTGAAATCAAGATTATTTGAGTTCATATATGCTCCTTTGGCAAGTATACAGGCCATGAACTTTCTAATTTTTCTCAAACCATTTCTTTTCATGATATATCACCCCCTTTGTACTCCAAGATCTGAATCCTGGTAACACTTTTATTTATTTTTACATTTTTCTTAATTTCCCCTAGCTCTTGTGATCTACTGAACTTCCTAATTTGATGCTCACTCTATTATTTAATCAGTTCCATTTAATTGCAACCCCCAATATTTTTATTGAAATTAAAGTCAACGTAAATAATAATAAACATTTTAAATGAAGAAAATTTGTTTAAGATGCCAACGATTTTTGATTATGGATGTTTTAAGAGTAAGAATTAAATTAAAATGAGTTCATTTAATCTATCTTTCTGTGTATCTATATTATTGTACCTATATATATATATATATATATATATATATATATATATGTGTGTGTGTGTGTGTGTGTGTGTGTGTGTGCGCGCGCGTGTCCAAATATGCCAATAGTAAAGCATTGCCGAGTTGAGCATGATTATTTAATAGTTGATTCGGGTTTCTGAGAGATTTTTAACACATGAATTAAATTATTTTTTCCTTAAAACTCCAACAAATTTTATTTAGGGTGTCCACAATTTGAATTATATGGACGTTCAGGATTTAAATTTTTAAAATAAATAATTTAAACAAGTTAATACTGAATTTGCACATTGACATCACCTCCACCTTACAAATGTTTAGGATTATATGGCGTTAAATGCTTGAACTTTTACTGACTAGAAAAACATATATTAAGTATTACTGTTACCTAAATATCGGAAATAAAAAAAAACTTAAGCAAACAAGCAGTGTTGGGGAGGATTTTCCATGAATATTTTCCATTTGTTACCATTGTTGGTTTATATGTTATAAAATATAACTGAGCATACATCGTATATCATCTACTAATATAAGTACGTGAATTTTACACTTCGGACATTTGGCGAAGTAATTGGGAACTTAAAATACATATCTACTTGTTCTTGGTGGGAAAGAAATATGTATTGTTATTTGTTTTATATATTAACATCGACCTTATGCTACTACGGCTAATTGTGACGTGTTATATATAAGTTACTACTATTTTCTAGCCAGTGGATTTTAATTAATGAGTTCATCACTAAATAAATTACTTTTGTCCAATAGGGAATAGCGATTTATTGGTTATTATACGTAATTAATAATAAATACTATCCAAGGTTATGATGTAAGGTCCACTAAGTTTTGAATATTGAAAAGGGATTGAATAGAATAAAATGTTCGATTAGTCATTGGGAATATAGAATATGCTATTTAGTCAATGTACATATTTCCCCAGTGAAAACTGTGTGTCCTAGCTTATTCTTTATATACAAAGCTCCGTAAACTAAGCAGATTTCCCACGTGCTTTTACAATAGACAAATCTTCCTACTAATAACAATAGTAGTAGTAACGAGTCTCTGAACCAACGAGTGCCGAACAGTTACGGAAACGGCCGAACTAGCTTACGGCGTGAAGTCACGAATAGAACCGACTTCAGCCGACCTCATCTCTGTTATCCGCACACTCTTAATCAAAATGAAAATATCTCGGTTAGATTGAGAATAAATGTATATAACAATATTTATAGTAAATTTTATTTGCAATAAGATTGGTTCTATTCGATTTTTCGATCCGGCGCATAATGACGAATATATTTTGAATATTCGAAAATCCCCCTCCTTGAAACACCCACTAGCCCGACTTTAGCCATTAACGGACTTGATCTTTCTTTTTACATAAAACGAATAAATATCGATTTTGGTAACGATCAAACAAAAATTGCGACCGCTAGAGCTTTAACAGATATATATATATATAATTTTGAACGGACCTCATTTTCTTCGTCATCTCCTGGGTAGGATCGATAGACATTTGAAGAAATTTTTCGAAAATCGCGTCATGAGTACGACCTCAATAGCTGATTTCCCTCAATGGAAATCTGCTAAAAGTCCGTCACGAATGCCTGCGTAAACCAAACAGATTTGTCACATAATGAAATGGCAGACAGCTCGTCTGTTCTTATTATCTGTTCTGCTTTTCTACCATTATAAGAAAACCATGTAAACCATAATTGAAATGTATGCTGGAAATAAGATTTATAGTTACTTAGGTATATAAAATAAAAATCAGGCCATTAAAAGCGGGTTTTGTTGACGGCTGAAACCATAATAATATAAATTACTCACTTAATATATGAAATACGAAAAAATGCATTGACAACAATTTTATATATATATATATATATATATATATATATATATATATATATATATATATATATATGTATATTTGTTTGTTACCGCTCTAGCGGTCGCAATTTTTGGTTGATCGTTATGAAACTCGATATCTAACCGTTTTATGTAAAAAGACAGATCAAGTTCGTTAATGGCTGAATCGGACCAGAGGGAGGGAGAGTTTAGAGGGGGGGATTTTTGATAATTCAAAATATCTCCGTTATTATGCATCGGATCGAAATATTGTATAGAATCAATCTTATTGCAAATGAAATTTACTATAAATATTGTTATATACATTTATTCTCTATCTTGAATATTAACCGAGATATTTGCATTTTTATGAAGTCTGTGGTCGGGTATAGTTCGGATTAGGTCGGCCGTTTCCATAACTACTCGGCTCAGGTGGAAGCTTCTTCTAACCTTACCTGACTTTTCTAACCTCACCTTACCGTCGTTACTTTGTGAGATTTATGCAAATACGTTCTGTTCATCATACAATTCTGAAGCCGTTTCAGTTGGGAATTTATTTTAATTAACTGAAAGATTTCTCATTACAGTTTGATTTAATCACGGTGGCGTTGTGTTACCAGTATACAGATTTCTCTATTGTAAAACTTCACATGGGAAATCTGCTTAGTTTACGCAGCCCCTACCTGACGGACTTTTTAGAATATGTATAACATTCTTCGATCCATTTCATAAAAAACCCCAAACCTTAATCCCACATACCTGAGATATAAGACAATCATACAATTAAATTTGGGAGTCGTAGTGTAATGGCATCCAGGATTTCTATTTAGCTTAGCGTTTTAGCGATAACCTTGATGAATCTGTAATTAGACGTCTGAAGTAAAGTGAACGGTGATGGTTGAAATTCTGTAAAGTGGAATCTGCAAATGGCTTCACTACAGGTTAATTTGTCGAAGGCCAAGGATCATTAACACACTGACTAGGATATCAGAATAATTCACAAGGTATCCTCCGAGATTTTAACAGATTTTTCCTAAGAGAAATCAGCTATTGAGGTGTTACTAATTGCGTGATTTTCGAAAAATTCCCTTTAATGTCCATCTACCTAGGAGACGGTGAAAATAAGGTCTGTTCAAAATTATATATATATATATATATATATATATATATATATATATATATATATATATATATATATACTAGATAGCCCGGCAAACGTTGTTTTGCCATATAAATTATTTCTAGTTTCTAGATAAATTCTAGTGTAGACAAAAAGTAACTTACTTATTATAAGTGTAAGTATGTGGTATATGCATGAGATAGGCATGGAGCGCTATCAACGATAAGGGAATATAAAAATAACAAACGCCAAACAATATTATTTTTAAGTTATTATAGTTTATTCCTTAAAATTACATATCACATATTAATTACGACAGTAACACTAACAAACAACATCAATCTTTTAATGCTATAGCGCGAACAATATTTTTTGTTAGCCCACCTTTAGCGAGCACAAACAAACTGGATGGTTTACCCACTCGAGTGCATGCTACGTACAATTGCCCGTGTGAAAAACATGGTGTACTCAAATCTAAGCCACAAATAGACATCGTTTGGCCTTGGGATTTGTTGATTGTCATTGCAAATTGAAATTTTAATCGAAGTACAGTTAAAAACACTATAATTGATTAGTTATCGAGCGGGATGATACTGATTAAATTACTAAAATGGCTAAAAAAAATAGGGGTTGGTGATAAAAAAGTAAAAATTTAGTATGTATGTATTTTTTAATGCCACATTATAAAAAAATAAAAACAAAAAATTTCGTCCAAAAATTAAAAAAAAAATGTTAAGGGTGAACAACCCTTATCAATTAGGGGTATGAAAAATAGATAGTAGCCGATTCTCAGACCTACTGTATACGCATATAAAATTTGGTAAAAATCGGTAAAGCCGTTTCGGAGGAGTACGCTAACTAACATTGTGACATGGGAATTTTATATATATATATATATATATATATATATATATATATATACATAATATATATATATACTCACACACACACAAATATTTTTTCCTTTAAAGCTCTAGCGGTCGTAATTTTGGTTTGATCGTTCCAAACTCGATATTTAATCCTTTATGTAAAACAAAAGATCAAATTTGTTAATGGCAGAAATCAGACTCGTGGGAGAGGGGTTTAAATGGAGAATTTCGAAACTTTAAAATAACTACGTAATTAAACGTCGTATCGAAAACGTGTATAGAACCAATCTTATTGAAAATAAAATGGTATATAAATGTAATTGTATACGTTTATTCTCTATCTTTAACTTTAACGGGGATATTTGCATTCCTTAGTTTACAACCTTTAGTAAACCCGCACTCTTACTCATGTGACACTTGAAATAAACTTTTATATCATGGACCCGTTTATTCCTAACTTTAATACCAAATATTGTTTTCATTGAGCGTTTACTGTGTGAAATACAAGCAAATACGTAGTGGTATGGCGTCATCAAGATTTTTTTGTCCGTGGACAGAAAATATTTATTTCTTCTATACCATTCTCGATATTTAACTGTTTCAATCCACACTAGATCACCTTTGATAATGGCTGATATCGGAGGTGGCGTAAGGTGGGGTATCGCAAAATGTAACAGAACCGATCTTGTTAAGCTATTGATGTTCTACAATTGTTAGTTTATACATTATTTCGTAACTCATTCGTAACTCGTATTAAGCGAGTTATTTGTACATTTTTGTTATCAGCCTTTATTAACGCCCCTCCCCCCAACCCCCTTTTAGCAGATTTCTCTTAAGGGAAATCAGCCATCGAGGTTGTACTCAAGACGGAATTTTCGAACTTGTTCTTCACATGTCCAACGATCCTACCTAGCAGATGACGAACCTGAGCTCCGTTCAAAACTTTATGTATATATATATATATATATATATATATATATATATATATATATGTCTGTTATCGCTCTATCGGTCGCAATTTTTGTTTAATCGTTACCAAACAATCGATATTTAGTCGTTTAATGTAAAATGAAAGATCAAGTTCGTTAACGGCTGAAATTGGACCAGTGGGAAGGGGGGTTTAGAAGGGAGGATTTTCGAAAATTCAAATATCTCCGTTACTATACGTCGGATCGAAAAATTGTATAGAATGAATCTTATTGCAAATTAAAGTTACTATAAATATTGTTATATAAATTTTTTCTCTATCTTGAATATTAATCGAGATATTTGCATTTTTATTAAATCTTGGCGCCAAACGGACGAGAGTTACTTTCCCGCCAAAAGCTAGTTCGGCCGTTTCCCTTGAATGGTTCGGCTCTCGTGAAATTTGTCTATTGTAAAACTTCACTTGGGAAATCTGCTTAGTTTACGCTGCCCTTGCGTGACGGACTTTTTACATAGTAAAAGAGAATATGTGATGAGATGACAACACAAGTGTGTAATAGAACTTAGGAAATCTGTTTAGTTTACACAGTCCTTGCGTGAATACTTGGAAGTTTTTATCATTACATTTGAGATGTTAACTGAGAAAAAAAAATATGTTATAGCTCGCCCAATATTCACCTTTCGATCTGCCTGTTTTAGAGCTAGCGACGTCATAGAAATAGACCAACCCCACCCCAAGTTTACGTACTAATAAACGTCTAGAAAAGTATCCTGAGACACGAAACTGTGTTTATTACAAACGGATGACTGTCAGTGAGAGTGGTTTTAAAGGAAGAGCATTACAATGAATGAGAAGTGAAGTGTAGTATGCGTGGGCAATCAATGACCCTGCTAAATCAAAACAAATAAATAAAAGACAACTGTTTTGGAACTGACAAAAGGTTAGCTTACTTCATTATGTCTAAATATTTTGTTTTCAATTCCTTGAGCGTTCTTATGTACGAAACGATGGGTGATGGTTTAGCTATTGGCAGTATGATTCAGTTTTGCAGATCATTAGTTTTCGCGATATAATTAAGTATAACCCTTCTGAATCATTTTTTTTTTATTTTTTTTTTTATTTATTTATTTTTTTTTTTGTTATAAAATCATGCTTTATTCAACTAAGGAAAGGCCGCCATGCTTGGGAAACGTAAACTAATCAGGGTTTTTCTTTCTGATGTTACAGCTAATCCAGATATTTAGTCATAAAATATCAGAACTTGATTAGTAGGCGTGTAGGTTCAGCTAAGCTCAAAATGGCCTACTACAAAAAAAAAAAATAATATTTTAATTATAAAATAATTATTTAAAAAAATGTAAAAATAAAAATGTGAAAAATAACTTGTTAATGTTTGTTTTGCTACAGTTTAGGATCGGACCCACATAACTCAGAAATACACAGTTTGAGGGCTGAATAATAAAATCGATGTTCGGGTTTGCTTGAAACGTTCAAATATAGAGTTTGATGTCTATTCTGACCGCAAGAATGTTAACGTACATTTACGCGCGCGTGATTTCATATATATATATATATATATACCGTGGATAACGACACATTCAGAAAAAATTAATTCAAAAATACTGAGTGCGCCAAATTAAATATGAATTTAAGTAGAATTATAATATATGAGCAAATGAAATCACAAAGAGAGTTTTCTTAAAAAAGAAAAGTGAATAAGGCTGCCTCCATTAAGCCTATTGTGTATTTTTTTAGAATAATTGATAATATGATTTATTTTTTGTATTTAAGTAAAGAAGCAATGAGTTCTTAAACTAGGAAATACTTTGGTATTATTAACTGATGTTAATTTATACACTCACGAATATGCACATTTTCAAGGTTATTTATGAAATAGAAGCTTTACATCGACCATTTTCTATAATATAACCTAATAAAGTTGATATTTTCGAACTGAAAAGGATGTCTGAAGAATTGTCTTTAAGGACAAACAAACATTTCTCCTGTGGTTTTTATAGGCTGGTTGCATCCATTAAACAAATCAGGAATACACTATATGCCTATATAAAGTTTCATGAAGGTTCCAGTATTTTCTACTTTCTATAACTGACGAACAAAGAATTTTACTCCCCGAAGTGAGCTAAGGCTTTCTGATTTTATAAATTGAGGACTATAATAATGGAAGAATATTGACTCTGTCATTTGTAATTGTAGTATCGTTTTAGAGCTATAATTAAATTGGCGTGTGACAAAAACTTTAAGATTAGAACCAAGTTTATAATCGAGATAACTCAGGGAACTACATTTCTTATCAATCAGCACTCTAGTCATTATCGCCAAACTATCACCGGGATTCTCCTGTCAGTTATCACCGATTCTGAATCCTACTCAAGGTTATCTTACTACTCAGAGATAAATTTTCCTTGTCACTTGCGTATTTTAGGGAGTTTTCAACCATGCTTCATTCATTGAATGAGTACCTCACAACGACATGAAATTCTATTATACTAGTTTTACGGCTCCAGAATCATTATTCGGCTCTCATGACCAGCAGAACAACAGGGCATTCAAATTATGAGAATTTTATTGAATGAACAGATGATAAATAAAGACTGTCTTATTAGATCAGAGAAAAGCGTATGAAGTCAAAAGAGCAAGAGAGAGAGGGGAGAGAGAGAGAGAGAGAGAGAGAGAGAGAGAGAGAGAGAGAGCTATTTTATGTTTTATGCTTGTTTGTTTTGTTTTTTAAATAGATCATTGTTGTCAAAATGTATTTTTTCTTGCCCTATGTTTAATATGGAAAAAAAAATAGTAAGAAACACAAATAGTTATGGAAACGGCCACCAGAGCTCTCGGCGGAAAGTCCGAACATAGCCTACTGGTGACCACACGCAGAATACAAATGCAAATATCTCAGTTAATATTCAAGATACAGAATAAATGTATTGAACACTATTTATAGTAAATTTAATTTTCAATAAGATTTATTCTATACAATTTTTCGATCCGACGCATAATAACGGAGATATTTTGAATTTTCAAAAATCCCCCCTCTAAACCGCCCCCCCCCTCCCACTGGTCCGATTTCAGCCATTAACGAACTTGATCTTCTTTTTTACATAAAACGATTAAATTCCGAGTTTGGTAAAGATCAAACAAGAATTGCGACCGCTAGAGCGTTAACAGACAAATATATATATATATATATATATATATATATATATATATATATATATATATAATTTTGAACGGACCTTATTTTCGTCATCTACTGGGTAGGATCGATGGACATTTGAAGAAATTAGTCGAAACTCGCATCATGAGTACGACCTCAATACCTGATTTCCCTTAAGGGAAATCTGCTAAAATCAAAGAACAACTCGATAAATTTTAAATGTTTACTTTTTCAATGAAATATTTTTATCAATGATTAAATCACGAGACTATTTAGACGGAGAGGTACCGGATTCGTTAGTTGTTGATCAGATGTTTAGTGGTTCAGATATTTGAGAGATGATATGTGTTGTGAGGTTAAGAAATGTATTAGAAAACATGATGTTAATATAAGGATTGTTGTTAAAAGTAGAAAGTGACTATTCCAATACAAATTCGTAAACATAACACTGTTTAAGAAGGAAAGCAGCGTTTTTTATATAAAATGTACTATCAAAGATGTTTATTATTATTATTTTTTATTATCGTCCACTTTTTTGCAACTTAGGCTGATTGGGACGGGTTATCTACAGGTTACCACCCTTTTCTAGCCAGGGTGGGATTTTAGGATGTTATTTAATGAATTTCGTCACTAAATAATTTTTTTTGCCAGAGGAGAATCAAACTCACCACTCTAGGTTTACCATGTTAGCTTAATGGCAACGCTTTAACTCATATAGCTAACCTGAGCCCCCTCAAAGATGTTTATATTTTGTAGAATGATTTACTGATCTTTGTATAGACAAAAAAATGCAGCACTCAGGATGATAGATATTGTGGAAGACATCAGTTATTTTCTTCTTATTCGTAGGATTTATGGACAGCTGATGGTTCTGATAATCAGTGGATCTGCATCCTCAGGCTTTTTATGAAATAATGATAATGTTTATTATCTATTTGTTCAATTGAAAAACGGCCACAAGTGATTGGTGTAAGTTCGCACCTTCACATCACCTTCTCCTTGCAGGTTTCTCTTTCAGAGGAAACCGGGGTTTTGTGAATAACTCTTGATATTACACCAATCTGGACCTACAGCTGGCGTGAAGATATCTCTCTGACTTTCCTTTAGTTTTCCTCTTTTCAGGTTAATCCAAGCATATAACATTTTACACAATAATGCTTTGTTAGAACCATTACCCACCTCTCGACTTGACTAGTCAAAAGGTGTTCCACACATTATTATATCTGCAAACCATGACAGTAATATCAGCCCCGTCATGTATATTAGGTACCGTAGGAGCATATTCGTCTCAATTGATCGCTGCATAACTAACATCCTTCCCTAATGTAGTATGTTATGAGACAACGTTTGGCAGGTCGCAACGGCGATATAAATAAATTAATAAATATAGGTTGTGCCGAAGATATAAATATTTAATAAATAACACAATGAGCTTAACATTGAAATTGTTGTTCATTAAATATAAATATTAAAAGAGCTCTTCTAGGGATGCAAGGGGTGTTAACTACCTCGACCCCGAGAAGTGTTGAATAAATTGATGTCGATAAATTGAAGGTTGCTATGCGTTTGACATTCAGTGTTTCTGTATCAACTGGCACTGAAGATGGAGCTAATGCTAATGAAATGGACTTTGTCGTTGTAGCATATCGTGGAGGAAAGCAGGCTTATTCTTTTCATCCAGATTGAAAGAATATTGGTATTATTTCATTTGCAGCCAGTATTGGCCAAACACAATACAGAAAGACCACTTAAATAAGATCCTCTTGACGGCTCAGTGAGATAGGTTCTGGGTCACGCGGGATATGAGGGATTCAATTTACATAGCTCTAGCATATTTAAATACGGGGAGAATAAGCTATAAAAAGTAGTTGTGCAGAACTAGACAAAATACCAGAATAGCTGATGGGACCTGAGCAACTGTGCCCCGCAAATAGCTTTCTAATTTAAGTGTCTCCTGAAAGAGAAAAGTGCAAATGTACAAGACGATCATCAGCTCAGCGAAAAATGAGAGAACCTTTCTGGTCTGAAAGAGGATGAAGAGCTCCGACGAAGATGATCGCACTGTGTTAACACGGAGGCAGGGGACCAGTGCGACAAATACTGTATGTAGAGCCATGCATTTCTTGATAAGGGAGAAATATTAAATAGAATGTAACCTAATTTTTTCTCAAACCAATCCAGCATCTGGAAAACTGCTTAGTTTTGACAATGATAACATTACAAGTTTCTCAGTTGGTTTTTCCGAATTAGTGATGAACTACCTGCGTTAACTTTGAATTTACAATCGTCAGGCAGTGTAATAAAGGTTAATCCGTATACTGTTCATAAGCAAAAAGGTAATTTTAGTGTTTTTGTCGTATATAATATTAATGTATTTGATATTTTATCTTTGCCAGCCATGAAAATGATGAAAAATTATTGAGGCCTTTGTGAAATATTATAGTAATAGAATTTAATATTCTTTAAATCAATTAACATGCCCCTGTTCTTCTAAAAATACCTAACGAGTAAAGTGAATGAAAAGCGTTGAATGAACCGAGTTGGTCGAAAAGTAGTAAAGAGTGATTCACGTAGGGCGTAAATAACAGCATGGCGGAGGAAAAAAGAAGACAGAGAGTACTCTTCTCTTTTTGCTGCCGGGGAAGTAAATGACGTCATACCTCCCTTAGCAGATCCTACAGTCGATTACGTACCGAATGGAAGAATATTCTGAGAAAGTGCTTTGCTGGACAATAACCTCTCTTACTCATCGATTCTAAGAGGATTATCTTCGTAGATTGAAGAATATTGGAAGGACTTGGAGCAGGAGGAACTACTCTGGAAATGTTTTCCGATAGGAATTATAATATTCCGTATGAAATTAATATTTACATTAAACATATATTTTAATTTTTAATCTTATGTATGGTCCGGGGCTCAGGTTGACCTTTATCTCACATGGCAAACCTAGAGTGGCGAGTTCGATTCTCGCCTGGGCAAAGGAAATTATTTAGTGACGGAATTCATTAAGTAACATCCTAAAATCCCACCCTGGCTAGAAAAGGGTGGTATCCTGTAGATAGCCCGTCCCAATTAGCCTGAGTGCAAAAAGTGGACGTTAATAAATAATAATAATTATGTATGGTCCACGTTTTTAGTTCAAATAGATAATTATTAATGTATTTTATTTTAGGACAAATCAAAGGAAAGTAAGTATAAATTCAGCTCACATTCTCAGTTCTTTGCCGTCCTAATTACATTCCTTCAAAAACAAGAATTAAAATTTATGTTGAATCTGATAAGTTAATATTACTAAACATAACAACTATAATAGCTCAATGTAAAAATCGCACGAGCTTGATGAAAAGATACAAATAAATAGGTTAATATTTGAGTTCTAGGAAAGTGTACACACTCTAAAATGTTATACTGAAAACGGTCATCATTAAAATAACCCGTTGTTCATATGATTTTATCAAAATTTCATTACAATTTGATTTGCTATTAATCGATTTTAAATACCATAAATAAGCAGTATTAATATTTCACTAGTACTGATAACCAGAGGTAGTTCAGGGGAATAAACAAAGTTTTTGTTTATCTGGAGTTTTATTTACATTGGGACACATTTCCTTGTTGGATTTAAGATATAGTTCAATTGAGTGTTTTCTCAGATCCTGGAGCGTGAAGAATTCCTTTGATTACTCTTCTGAAATAAAGAAAAAAAAAAGAATTTCTCATTCCGCTGAAGGGAACTATTTATACTCTTCTCTTACTAGAATAAGATATCAGAGCACCAAATGGGTGCACAACTGAAAATAATAATACATGATTTTAATAAACCATGATATCCTATAGGAACCATATTATTCCTACCTTAAATAATAATGTTCTTTTCATTGAACTTTTCATATGTGAGATATATGGAGAGCTAAACAATGTGACATCATTAACGAAGATCCCAAGTTCTATGAGGGAAAGTTTTAACCTTCGGTAATGATTAAAAATCTTTTGGAAGAAAATACATGCTTCTCATCAGGAAATAAAATCATCTCAGCCCAAAAACCCTTATTTTTGCAAGAGACTCTCGAGTGGGCATGACAAAGAGTTGTCATAGACTTCCTGGAAGATGGTCCAAGGGAGGAACGGAAAACAGCCTACAAATCTGGGTGAGGCAACATCCTCAGGTTCGACGATAGAGTTTGAAACTATGTTGTCGCATGCATTTAGGAATGAATGCAAATTCTATCTACAAGATGTAATTATGAATCTCGGTACTAATTCTGTATATCTGAATAGAACACACATGAACCATGTTACCTCAAGAATTGAACAAACTAATGTTAACATTAATTAATAAACATATGTTCCATAGAGGTTTAAACGCAATAGCATTCAACGGTTCATTCAATTCTTATCGCACCTCATTATCATATTGTATCTATGAGCTAATTCTTCCCCTGAAAGTGCATTCAGAACGACTATAAGCAGTCGTATTCAGATGTATTACAAATAGGCAAATTTATTGATTTAACTTGACCCAGATTTCCTGAATACTAGCAGTGGTGATTATTTACAAGCTGTTCAAACTGTTCATTGACCCCTGGAAATATTGTTCTTGTTCACGCGAGTTATCTCGTGTCTGAAACGTGACTTTCTGGATCTATATAAACGAATTCACTGAGTTTGGGACCTAGATTTTATGTTCTATTTCTCCGTTGATAATTTACTAATCAGGGCTACATTTTGATTAAACATGCCATTGTTAATATCAATATCTACGTAGGGGCTCAAAGTGCACAATATGTTCCATTAATTTGTTTTTACTTATGTAAGACTACTTTATTCTTCACGGCTAATTGGGGCGGCCTGTCTACAGTTTCTTCGCTAAGAATGCGAATTTCCTAGGCCCTAGATTCTAGGTTTGCCAATAAGTTAAATATTTTTAATCCTAAAAATGATGGGTTGTTACCCAGTTTAGGAAATTATGGCTGATCAAGAATTAAGACAGCTTAGCCTTGCAAGGCTAACACGAGCTCCTCCATTATCTGAAACATACTTCAATTCCAGGTAGGGGCATTTGCTAAATAACTCCTCCGTTTAATATATCTCAAATGTATTACAGATATATTATTATTTCTTCCGTGGCTCTCTCTCTCTCTTTCTCTCTCTCTCTCTCTCTCTCTCTCTCTCTCTCTCTCTCTATATATATATATATATATATATATATATATATATATATATATATATATATATACTATGTGGCATTAAGATCCAACGAGAACCTTGACCAGATTCAACCCAGCAATTTAGCTATACTTTTCCTGTATTTATCTTCGCCAATCCCTCACAACCAAAGCCAAATTACTCCATCTACTTTCACAATTTTTTTAATGAAATTCGTCTCAAATAATTTGTGGGCTCATTACTATTTGTTTCTAGTAGAATGAATAATTATGCGCAATACCATGAGAATTTTTAACAGCACATTTTTCTTAAAATTACGATACTGGAGATGCCTTGGAGAAGACTGAGGGAAATCTAAGTCTGCATTTGTCCAGGTATTAAACTTCGGCTTGAAACAATGACTTTATAGCTTAACTTCATTAACACACACAGACACACACCATAAGAGTGATAAATAACATTTTAGCAGATTTACTTTAAGAAAAATCTGCTATTGAGGTTGCTAAAATGAGGTGATTTTCGTAAATGTCCATAAACGTTGAATTTTCTTCAAGCGTCCATCGACCATACTAAGGAAATGGTAAAATTTAGAATTGTTCAAATCTATATACTATATATATATATATACATATATATATATATATATATATGTATATGTAAACATTTTACACAAAACTGTAAATCAAATTCGAACCACGGAGAGTGGAGGTGTATAGGTGAATTTTTGAAAAATCTAAATATCTGCATTATAACGAAAGAGATCAAAAAATTATGTATATTCGATCTTGACGTAACTGTAACACCGTATGAATGTTGTTATATCATTTTTTCAGTATCCTGGGTATTAATGGATATTTTTGAATTTTTTAGTATTCAGAGTTCCCCACTTCTACTAACCTCATATTATAGACCAGCTGATAAATCATGGAACGTTCTATCCAAATCCCTATATAAAATGCTGTTTTCATTGCTTGTGGAATATTCTCAAATATGTTTAGTGAGCCGTAATGAATAAGGATTCTACTTTCTTGATTATATTATCTTTTTTCTTATCAATACTAGACTCAATATTTAATTCTATATGATTTAATCCCTGAAATCGAATAATGGGGGAAACCCAAAAACATACTATAAGCCCATACTAGTTTTCTATCACTGCTTGACCAACAGAGTTAAAACAAACAATGATCATATGAACTCTCAACACTCTTCCTAAACTCATTGAAATTAAAAAAAAATGTTTTGCCGCTAATTTTAAAAATATTGTTAAATCAAATAAAGGGTTGGAACCGCCAGTACAAATGATACTGTTGTCATACCAGTCAGCGAAGACCGACAGGTATGATAACAGTTTAAAAAGATTCTTTCGAAACAAACAAGTGTATCAATGACCTGTTTACAAAATGTGATACATCCAAAAATAAAATAAATTCAAAGAAACGCGCTTAATACATCTTAGGTGTCAGTTTAAATTAAAAAAAAATCATGTAGGTGCCGCATAAACTGAACTAATATCCCAAGGAGCTGAGAAGGAGCCTATGCCAACAGGAATCGAAATAAGAGCTGAGATATTTAGTAACTCAATGTTATAAATTAAATTAAATTTGCATTAAGATTGCTCATATTATTATTATTATTATTTATTAACGTCCACCTTTTGCAACCAAGGCTAATTGGGACGGGTTATCAACAGGTTACCACCCTTTTCTAGCCAGGGTGGGATTTAGGATGTTATTTAATGAATTCCGTCACTAAATAATTTCCTTTGCCCAGGCGAGAATCGAACTCGCAACTCTAGTTATACCTTGTGAGATAAAGGTCAACGCTTTAACTCACATGGCTAACCTGAGCCCCTATGAAATGCTCATATGTAATTTTTGACCTGATTCACAATTTCATCGGGTCAAAAATTTCATATGATCAATCATAAAGCGCGCTTCATTGAATTTATTTTTAACACTTTGTTGATAATGATAAAATCAATTTGAATTGATACACTTGTTTGTTTCTAAAGAATCTTTTTAAACTGTTGCCATACTTGCTGGTCTCGCTGGCAGGTTTGGCAACAGCATCATTTGTACTGGCGGTTCCAACGCTTTATTTGATTTACCAATATTTTTAAAATTAGCAGCTTAACATTTTTTTTTTATTTCACTGAGTTCAGAAGGGTGTTGAGAGTTCACACGAGCATTGTTTGTTTTAACTGTGTTGATCAAGCAGTGATAGAAAACTAGTATGTTTATTTGTGAAGGATAGATACATTGAGTT
Source organism: Riptortus pedestris (assembly GCA_019009955.1). NCBI lineage: Eukaryota > Metazoa > Arthropoda > Insecta > Hemiptera > Alydidae > Riptortus > Riptortus pedestris. The sequence continues at coordinate 195,817,076 of CM032228.1, read as the reverse complement.
AACACGAAGTCTAGATCATAATGAATCTAGTCAAAATAAGATCCCGATCATAATCATGGCTGAAAACTACCGCATATTTCTCCACGCATCTATGAGATTTTATACACAACCATTGTCCCCCCCCCCCCACTTTAGTTAGTGATCGGCTATCATTTGGCCTTGTTTGATGCAACGAGTATAAGGTTGTGGCACGGTTAAGGCTGAACCTTGAGGGCACATCTTGTGCAGTTGTTGGTAGAAGGGGAGGTAGTCGTGACCAGGAAACCATTCCAACAAGGTTACCAGGTCAACAAACTAGCCTATCCCAATAAGGTACGGCAACTAACGAAGGTACAAAAATCTGCATGCGTGATTTCGCTGAACGTCAGTAAAGAATGCCCATAGAATAAGACTAAACTAAGGCTACTGGAAATGAATCAATACAAATTTCAATTAACAATCTGAACATTAATTGTTTTATATATAATGCTATTTTGAATGGGTTTTACATATTTCAGAATTAGTAGTTTTGAAGCATATTAATAATCAAATAAAATAAGAGTATTTAATTATATGAAATGTCTAGAGTTTTTATTATCCAAGCCATCATGGTAGTAGGTATATAGTATATAATTACTTAAGGGCAAATTAAGAATGAAAATATAAATAAAAAAAATATAGGTGAACCATAGTGGCAGGCTTTATTTTATACCGCAGGCAGATTGGTGGTGAAAGTCTGTTTCCAGAACATATACTTTGTAAAATACTCCCTTAAATACAGGCTTTGGAAAATCAATCATTTTTACTTCATGACGACCATCATTCCTTCATTCCTATAAATGACGTATCTTCTGAAAGAATTAATCATTCGTTAATTCCAGTTACAATTTGATGGACTTTATATAAGAAGTAGATCAATGATTTATTCACAATGATAAATTTCCTTCTTCATACATTTTTATTAAGTGACTCACTTGTGTCACTTGCCGTCTTTCCCAATGAACGCACACAAATAACTCTGAAGATGGAGACAATAGTCTTCGAAAGCGCCTTTTATCTGCCAAGTACACAATATTCTTCACTTCCAACAACACTGCTGTGAAATAAAGAGTCAATCGTTTGGTGGGCCCGCCAGATCATGTAATGGAGTACCCCGAGCAATCTACTTCAACAATAATAATTATTTATTAACGTGAACATTTTGCTACTATGGCTAATTGGGAAGGTTTATCAACAGGCTGCCATCCTTCAATAGCCATTATGGGACCAACGTTTTTATTTAATGAGTTCGTTAATAAATAACTTCCTATTGGCCAGGCAGGAATCGAACTCGCCACTCTAGGCTCAAGAACTTTCTCACGAAAACGACGTAAACAAACCTGGTTTGAAAACTTCTCAAAGAAAAAAAAATACTCCTGCAGTCTAGTCAACATCAAAATTTGCCAGCGTGTCCAGGTTTTAAATCGTTCAATTAACAATAAAGAAGACATCTTCTACTTGAAAAACAGGCCTCATCAACATCTCCGTTAAACACCATAGTACCCTAAATTCTCTAATTTGTCTATTTTATGTTTGGATATTAATTAAAATCAATTATATATATATTAATTGTATTGTTGCACCTTAAAATATTATTAGTTTCCTATTTACCCTTATGTTTATTGGTAAAACCATTTGGGTGTTTAATATATTAAAAATAGATTATTAACAGGTATCAACGTGGATTGAGGTGCACATTTACTTTAGATTCAATTGTATAATTGAATCAAACCAGATTTATAAGACCTAAATACAAATATAGTATACCAGAGTCTCATAAATATAAAAATAGTATAAAATAATAAAAAATTAAAATTAAAATTGCCATAAAATGTATTATTCATTAAGTTTTTTTATTTTTTTTTTTTAAATTGTGCCCTGTATAGCTTTTTGCTTAAGGAAATCTGCTGAAATATCACGAGGGAAATTTATGTGACATATGTATCGTGCTGCCAGTTTGTATGTATACTAATTAGTGGTCAAGGACTACATACTCCTAATACTGCTGTTACCAATCGTTTACAACATAAAATCTCAATGAAAGCGTCCATTGTAATCCATATGGGATCCGGATTGTTTCATAATTGTATTCTGTTGTCGGGTGGCAAAGGCAAGAGGTTGTCCGTGGGGTGGGGTGTTGGCGATTTAGTGCAAGGGAGGCGGAGTGGGGGGCCAGGAAAACTGCCCCAGGATTTCTCTTCTCTCTGTCAGCTGTAGCCCAAATCTGGCGCGGGTCACTGACCGACCTCCTATACCAGCCATCAAACATCGCGCCCAGCCGCACGTAGTTTTGCCAACTTTCTATAGCTCAAAATAAAAGTCAGGGACTTCCTTGATGCCGAAACTGTGCGTGGTTTAACTCAATCATATCGCGTGCCAGTTTATAACCTTTTATTCTTTAATTATATGTATTTTTGCATACTTTCAAGATTTTATACTATGCGTACGTACTTGCAGATATGCTATAAATTTGTTGTACCCATTTTTACTTAAATGATCTCATTAAAGTAGTGAACTCAACAGCCCAAAGTCGTGGCGCACTGTAGATACCAGGTTCAAGACCTGTCGTTGCACACTAAATTTTACTTAGTTATGTGTACAACGGGCTCCGAGGTTCTCCTCTATAATTTTCCCTGGGGCCATTCAGCAATGAATAGATACTTGAATACTGAGATAGCTATATCTGATAAGTAATAATATCTATTGACCCTCCCCCCCCCCTGTTAAATGTGTGGATGGGCCTGACGCCATTGGTTGACGAGGAAGACATTTCATTTTATTTTTGTAATAATGTTTTGATAAACTCATAAATTACTATTATTATTAGAAAAAAATTGTTGACATTGAATAGTTTTACAAATGTAAATACAATCAATTTTACTGAAACATAGCCATTGCAGGCTTTTTAATTTCTGACATCCTACGTGAGCACATTGTAGTAGTTCATTGAAGATAGATAAAATCTCCTTGTATTTGTTTTTTATTGTTCGGAGCTATATCTTTTATACAACAATGCGCTCTTTTAGATCGGTTTGTGCTCGTTTTACTTGTAGTTTTTATCGATGCCCCCCAATCCAGGTCACAATTGTTTGAGGTTTATATTACAATAATCCCAGGATATTAGAGAATTCGCTCCTAAAGTGTTAACGTTATTATTAATACTAATAACTAATACGTTGCCCTAATAACTAATGAATATTAAAAAATTCACACTACACTTCTCAAGATCAATAAATAAATATATTAATATTTTTTTTTAATATTCAACCAATAATCACTAAAATTTTACTTCATATTAACTCACTACACAAAAAAAATACACATAATTATGTGTAACATACATTTTGATTATGTTAACCTAGGAAAAATTGGTTCAATTTGGGGAACCCCCGAAAATTATAAAAGATATGTTTCTAGGCTACGCTTTGTCTAGGTTGGTTGACCTCGGGTATCAAAAGGTTCCGTTATAAGTAACCGTTTGGAGAAACACTAAAAACATATAGGTGCTAAGAAGAAATATAAATTCCTGTATTCAGAGTGTTCCATGACTTTTATTTTTGTGTAGGTAATGTTTCAAATTTTAACTTTTTTTTTAATATATACACGAATATATTCCACATTATTTGTTCAAACAACTGGGGCAAAGTACAGCATATGGGCATCTATAAAATTACGTAGATGATGGGTCTGTATTCTACTACCCAATTATACTTGTTAAGCAAATAATATGCTGTATTTAGGGAGTATTCAAATAAAATAAGTGCTTAAATGAATTCTTTGTTCAAACTGACACTTTGAGTTACAAGGACAATGCCTGATGAATGCCTGCATTGGCCTTGCAATGTTACAACTCCTACTCAGGAGAGCTTTTTTATAACCATGGAGTTAATAATAATAGTTTTTAACACTGTGCTAATTAACATTTCACCAATTTCGTCGACTTTTTCATAATGGTTAGTTGTTAATTTATTTAAAAAATAGCACTCTTCATTCATTCAATAATTGCCCCATTCTGTGATCCGGTCCCGTCTAGTCCAGTTCAGAAATTTTCAGAGTTCTGGTGAAATGAGACTACTGTATAGAAAAATATTAGATACATATTTTCAACAAGGTTATGGATTTTGACGGATTTTTATTAGTAATTCTAGTATGAAGTTTATTAGCCTTCAAATGAATCTTTTTGTAAGAATAAAGGAGAACAAACTCGGTTTATCGAATCCATTTTAAATAAAATTACATAATTTTCGGCTGGATTGGAAATACTGCCATACGACTACTTCTCATTAATACTAAGACCAATTACGAATGGATTTTTTTTTTTTAGCTGAATACCTAGTAATCAGTATTAAGTCAACACACGAAAACAACAGCAATGACTATGAACTCATATGAAGTTCATGCAAACATTCATATTAATGTATAAACAAATGAATCGTAAAGAAACAGGGACAATGCTTAATGTAATGTAATCTTCAAATTTTTTTAGGGGGGGCTCTGGTTGGTCTTGAATGCTTGTCATAACAGACTATAAAGCAATGGATCGGGGCGTGGTTTTATTTGCAGCAAAATATCTTCATGTATTGAGGGGTTCACTTCTATAGAAAACCACTGGTCCCAGCCAGGATAGTGTAGGGAGGGCTGCTAGTGGATAACCCACCTCGAGTAGCTTCAATACCGCCAGTGAACATTAATTTTGTTGCAGAAAATATAACTTAATTTTTTTTTCTAAATAGAAAATTGACGCCTTCTTTATGGGAGTAATCCCATTGGGACTAGTTACCATCCTCTTTTAGGCTCTGTGGAACTATGGACTTTATTTATTGAGTCTTTTATTTTTTTTTAATTTACAAGGGAGATCAAATGGATTATTCAGTGAAAAATAAAAAACGATTCCTTAAATGTGATTAAAATTTATCAGTTATGATAATGCTTTAGTTTCGTTTTGCTTTTTTAGACGTAATTGATCGATCCCTAACAACAACTAACAGAAGAGTAAAGTCTACACAATTAAAGAGTATAAGGGAAATGTCAAATTAACTTCTATTTTTTTCCTAATAGAGCTATTCTCACTACTATAATGGGCAGTATTGCTTACTAATATCATATTAATATAGCCTTATGCGTACTCTCTTCTTCACGTAAACTGAAAATAATTCCATAAAAGAGCCCTAGTTTCCAGAAATAATGTTTGAACAAGGAATCGACACCTGAAACATATTGTAGTACTGGATTGTTTCATGCCAATAGAGATATGGAGGCGTGCCGTTTAACACACTTTCGAGACTGTGGTGTGTACAATTTTGTGGTCAGCATACATATATAACAATTAGAAATTCTCAGTTTTCAAGGACCAAGTATTGCTAATTCGGATATGTTCTGTCAGTATCTTTAAACATTGGCAGCAATCTTGAAGAACAGGTTTTGGGTGAAGAAGAATAAAATACACATTACAGATTAAGATATTTCTTGATTTTGAATAAAGACTTTAGTAAAACACTCACTCGCCCTACAGAAAAGCTCCAAACGGAGCCCTCCCATGAACAAATTTTATAAGATAGTGCCGTTAAGTTCATAGTGCTGGGAGAAGACCATTGATAAGTGGGATTTTGAAAAAAAAAATAAGATCATTCAAGTGTCCATTTTCAAGTGAAAATGGGTCTTTTCAATGGAAACTACGCTCGGTTATAGTTTGATCTCATCAAGTTAATGGAAAAGAGAAACGTCAAGTACCTAGATTGAGAAAAAAAACCTTTCTACGATACTTTAGATATAATTCTGTAAATTAATTAATGAGACTCCTCAAACCAGGCCAGGATTATTCTTATTAATCAAATACCATTGAAATTAGAAATGTAAAACATTTCCTGCATACAAATCACGAAATTTATTTAGTAGGTTTTCGTGATTTCAAAGTCATCAGTCGGAAATACCTCTAGTGTCGTCTAATTAAAAAGTAAAAAGGCATTTAGTTGTCTGTCCATCCTTGTTTGGAGGAAAGAAATATTTTTGTTTTAATCATTTTTAATACAGTTTATGCCAAAAAAAAATAATGAAAAAAATCTTCTCACTAGGCAGTGAAATTTGTAGAATAAACGACTATTTAACAATGAAACCAGTGAAGGCGTTGCCTTAAAGAGGACCAATAAATAATTCTAAAGCATAAATAAATAACTTAGCTGTCGAAATATTTAAACATTCGTTCCTAAATGATCTAAAGTTTTTTCTGGTAATTTTTAAAATTTGTTCAGTGGTTTAAAATTTATTTATTGAATTTATAATATATTCTGTGAATTACCGTAATCTTCATTTTAGTAGAAAAGCAAAAAAGAATCAATAAAGTTGGGTGGATAGTTTGATCAGATTTGCATAAAGAGAAAGAAAGTAGTGCGGTTCTACTTAAGACAATATTTTTCTATACGTAGATAAGCAAGGTTAAGTATATTCCTAAAGGTGGGTGGCTGATTTATCTCTAGAGCCTGAGTTATTAGTCGTGGTTCTAGACTGGTCTAGCTTCAATGGAGGCTCCGGCTACTAATCATCATAACAAATCATCAGGTATTTTCGAAACTCATTCCAAATGTCAACAGCATTAACCTTGACTTCCCCTATTTGTTTTTTCTCTAAATTTCAGAGAAGGCTATAAAATACTTGAAATTTTATACATTAAGTTAATTGAATTAGACTTTGTTGTTGACACAATCCCTCTCTCTCTCTCTCTCTCTCTCTCACACACACACACACATTAAGGCATATTGTAACATTTACCATGCACCTTGTCGGTCTTTTTTTTTTTTTTTTTTTTTTTAGGTTTTAGTTTAATTTGTTTTGTTCTTTTTACTTTTAAATTTTGTTCTGAGAGAATATTTCTTTTTTTTTTTTAAAATGTGAATATTAAATAGCAAAAGATTTTTAAAAAAAATTGACATAGTTTCTGTTAGGAATGCTTGTTTTATATTTGCCATGTCTTTATTCTCCAATTTCCACGATGGGCACAATTATGAGTTCATAAGTGTAGATTATTCAAGTTAATAATGGAATTTTTCACATGATCAATGGATGATTTTTACAGAGAAATGAAGATGGAGTGGGTCCTCGGAACCCTTTTTATTCATGAGCCGCAGTAACAAAAATGAAAGAATGCATTCGCATTCTTAGGTGTAACAAGCATTTTCTGAATAATGAATATGGCTTATGTGTTTCTCAACAAATATCACGTAAAACGGTTACCTCTATTGCTCGGGTCTGGTCAGTGAAAGGCTGATGGGGTAATAGTTGTTTTTTTTGTTTGCTCTCATGTAGGGTTGTTTGGCGTATTTCCGACTTTGTGTTGGAGAGAATGACAAAGGTAGGATTTAGGAAGGCTGGTTGTACTTAGGAGGGTAATTGACCTGAAACACGTGCCCCTGTTTATGTTTAGCCTTCCCATTCCTATACCTGACGGATAGACCTGGACATGCCCTTCATGTCTCTCCGCATGCAAATAGTCCCTATCTATCACTATAGTCGGGTCATTTACCTCGTGACACCTGTAGGAATACCAGCTGAGGTTATGCACTACAGTTTACTGCACTTACAGGATATGCAATGGTTCAAAGGCATATTCCGATTCCTATCAACAAGAAATATTTTTCCATGATTTTCTGAGTGTTTTTTTGGGCAAAGCAGTTCATTATTACTCCAAGACGTTTAAATACATCCAATACGTTATTTTTCTTCAGTGGATAAGAACTCTAACAATTGCCACATGTCTGAATGAATTAAAAAAAAATTAAGTATATATTCTTTGTTTACATGTTATGACGGAAAAAGCTATTTGAAGATTGCTAGTGGATTCAGATTAGCCATGTGAGTGAAGGCGTTCGTGTCATTCTCACTTGGTAAACCTAGAGTAGTGAGTTCGATTCTCACCTGGGCAATAGATATTTATTTCGAGAAGTACTCATTAAATAAAATCCTTAGTCCTGCCCTGTATGGTGGTAACCTGAGGATAACCTGTCCTAAACAGCCTTAGTAGCATTAAGTAAGCGGTAATATATAATAAATTTTGATTGATATTGTCTTTTTATTTATGTTTACTGTAAGTAACTAATCGTGACGGGTTATATACAGATTACTACCCTTTTTTAGCCAGGGTGGGAATAACGACTTCGTCCCTAATTACATTAATATTACCCAGGTGGGAACTCTAGGTTTATCAAGTTCATAAAGACCACCGCTTTTACTCGCCTGGCTAACATGAGCCTTTCGGTTAAAGCTTTCTACAATGGAATATTAAGGGCTGGGACCAATAAAGTGTTCATTTTATTTTGTAGTTATGATCAAGTCTATGGCCTTATGCTTTAATACACTTGGTAAACCTAATTTCATGGGCTGGGTTCCCTATCCCATCCCCAGAGAAAGAGGAGTTTATTTTGTGAAGAACTCATAAAGTAAAATTCTTACCGTGGCCAGGGAAGGGCAGTAACTCACAGATAACCTACTCACAACGTCGTAGTAGCATAAAGCGAATTATAAAAAACATCTTTATTTCTGAGCTAATAACAGGTTGTTTTCCTGCGGCAGTTCTGAAATGCCGGGTTTAGATTTCCGAATAATTCACAACTTATTAATTTATGTCGTCGCATTATATTTCACTATAATGAAAATAATGGTAGCAAGCAATCATGGTTTGACAAAATTATTAATTTTAACTTTAATGCAATTTTTTTGTTTAATACAGTAATTTTAAATCTTTGTTTTATATTTATAATTATTCTTAATTACGTTCAAAAATCTTGTTTTTCCGGAATGAAGGGTTAATATAATACATTTCTGTTTATGGCATGTAGCCAATAAACTATTTTTATTGTGCAAATGAAACTCTTAAAAAAATATATATCTAGTAATTGCGAAGTATAAGAGAATATGTATGTCACCATATCCTGAATTATTTTTGTAATATTTTTAAAGATTATTAATTCTTCGTTTGTTAAACATTTATCCGTTGCAACTGAAATTGTTATCTGAGAAAAATTAATACATTTAATGTTAACATAGAAATATATTTTCAAATTTCAACACTTAAAGATGGTGTTAAAAAACTGCCAGGTGGATAAACTTAATACTACTAAAAATATTAGCTAATATTTCTAGTATTTTTTTAAGAACCTATTATAAGTTGCCTGGACAAATAAGAGTCCAGGTTTTCTTGGTGAATGTATTATTAGAAAACAAAAATTGTTCCATACATAACAATACATAACATTATCATGTAAGGGCATTTATTCAAACGCTGAACCAGAATTTGATTTAGGTTGCTCGTTTTAAAATGACTTACAAAATAGTAGTTCGTTATTAGTTACTGCTTTCCAAAGATAACCTTTCTTAAAATTTAAAACGTTTAAGTACATCAATTAAAGACAGGCAGAAGAACATTGCTATAATTTTCTTAAGGTCTCACTAACTAAAAACCAAATTAGGTGAACAGGAAATAAAATATTTACTTACTTGGGTTAAGCTTAGTGCCAGATTAGAATTAATATGTAATTACTTCGGGTCGATATGGGGGTGGAAAATATTACTTTTATTATTATTAAATAAAAGGTATAATTTATTCTAGAGCTTTTTACACTCAATAAGTCAGGCTAGTCAGCCATGTCAGTAAAAGCGTAGATCTCCAGCACTTGGCATATCTGGTAAGTCACGGATTCCCACGTGGCTAGAAGGAATTTATTTAGCCAAGAGTTAAATACATAAAATACTTGGTATCACTCTGGCTAGAAAAGATAAAGTATCTAAACTTGTATAAAGTGGACGGTAATTGATGAAATTAACATTACACCGAATGTATATATACATATATTTTTTCAAGGGCGAATGCAAGTAACTTGAGTTTGGTTTTCTTGTAGCAATTGTAACGCAAAATCTTCGAATTGTGGTAGTCCCGAATTTTTTATGAATGAGGGCTTAGTACGCATGAAACTAAACATTTGTGCCATTGGTTTCAAACTTACTAACTTCAATATTTCATTTCCCGTCGTCCAAATTTTCCAAAAAAAAAAAAAACGGATCACAAAAATTAATTAATAAATATATTAATCATATGGGAATATTAATATTATTATCTCGTAAACTAATATGAGGGATTTGAAATCCAATCTACTAATATAAATTTAAAAAAAAATTAATGTCCACTTTTAATTTATTTAGAATGATTTTATTTTTTGATCTTTACTAAACTAATTCCCTATGCTATATGACACCAAATGCATTTTCCAACGTTTTTCAAGACTCATTTGCTTAACTGGATGGTGGAAATTTTTTATTCATTTTGAAATAGCAATATCTGTACTAATATATTTTGGTATTTTCATCACGTGGACAATTTATTTACACTACTAGTAATCAACGAACCATAAATATGGGTGCTGTAGAAGAAACAATCCTGGAATAAAATAATTGGCGAATAAGTGAAATAAATGCTGACACGTTTAATAGTACTATTTCTCAGACATCTTAGAAGACAATTGAATGATGATACGGAAGTGGGGATTATAAAATTTGTATGTGTATATATATATATATATATATATATAAATATATATATATATACCTATAGAATGTGGGTGGAAATAGATAAACTATTTAAAAAATAAAATGTATCATGAGAGCTTAATAACTTGGATCAAGGATCTAGTGACTTGAACGCTGGGATAAAAGTCTTCCCACATTGAAGTCTTTCACTCACGAAACTGCTTAATTTTGAATTATTTCTGGAATGAATTTGGAGTGCAACTTTTTGGCGGGGCAATAAGGGACACGCTAACGTTAATGAAAAATAATGCTGTAAATAGAATTATCGTCAACAATTCGTCAAGTAGTTAGCTCATTAGTAATTGGAAGGACATTCTGCTCAACTGAAACAATAATAAATGATTCACAGAACTGAGTCATGCTGATAATGAATGATGCACCAGAAAATGTTTATTATTTCTGTAGGAGTTTTATTATTCTTTTTATTGACTTTCGCACTCTGTGAGTGTTTGAAATTGCAGGAATGATTATTAAAGGGTTCCACACGAAAGCTTATGATCCAAAGTGTGTGTTAACTAAAAAACACTTATTGTATATTCTGGTGCACCTTCAACCGTAACAATTATCACATGAAAATTAAGTCACCCATATTATAGACGGTATACCTAGCAGGATTACTAGAATATTCCTATTTGTAGAACAATAAATATTAGATAATAATAACTCTATGGGTACATAATAAAATCATACAGAATGAAAATATTGTATGCTATTTATTCATGAATGTCACAGTTTTACTCTTTTTATAATGCAGAAGTCTAATGAAAACCTTTATTAATCTGGTAAGTTGAGTCTTGGATTGCAAAACACAAAACAAAAGAAAAACTTTAAAGTGCTAAAGCATTTTGTTTTTTTTTTTTTTTTTTTTAAAGCCCGACAGAAATTATTATCAATACAATGTTAAATTTGTATAACTAATATTTATGACGTTAGTAAGTTTTCTAATTTTGCAACTATATGATGTTATTTGTCCTTCAATTAAAGAATCCAAAATCAGGCAAGGATTCCATAAATATATTGAAACATTCAAAAGCTTTTACAAATTTGTTGTAGTCCAGTAAACCTAAAATCAGGACTCCCTCTGCTTTGCCATTCCAGTAACAAAGTGTCATAGTTTTTTTTTTTATATTCCAAAATAATTGTACTTCAATTTTCAAGTACATGTGTATTTTCACTCACATCATTCTTCATATTTGATGAATTGAGTAATTTGTAAGGCAATATGTGAAATTCACAAAGTTTATTAATCAATTATAAAATATTACTCAAGGGAATGCAAAAAGAAGAATTTTGAAGCAGGACATGTAGCATTTGAGAATTTGAATGCTTAAATTTACTGAGCTCAGACATTGCAAAGGTATAAGTAATCTGTTTGGAAAAAGAAAAAAAATTAGGAAAAATACTCAAGTCCATGATGCCGGTCAATGACTGAGTTGTGAGTTACATGGTCACCCCCCACTTCGCTCAAAGTTGACCCGCCCCCTTCGATACCAGCTGTTCAATTATTTATCGTGCCTGGGATACTTATTTTTATAATATTAATGAATGATATTATCATGAGGGGAGAACTAGACTAGAGACGCCAGCTGATTTGTGAGGCTAGTAGAGAGGCGTGAGGTATTATTGAATGGGAGTAGCGTAGAGAGAGAGAGAAGCCGGTGTGACTGACCTGTGAAATGGGTGTATCCCGCGCAGGGGGTTGGTTGAGACTGGGCAGGCAGTTGTGTCCCCCACCCCTCGTGTCATCCCCACCCCCGCCGTAGCTATATAGGCCCCCGCCGGCCCCCAAACTACTCCAGTCTTTCACAATATCCACAGCCGCTAGCTCCACCGTCATGCTCAGCCTTGCGATGCTCACCGAGGCGAGGTGCCTAGCGGTCTTCTTCATCGCCGTCTTTCTAGGACGGCAGCTTTGGCGGGCATTTTCTAGAGTTACCCGTCTCCCGCCGGGCCCTTGGGGCCTCCCTCTCTTCGGCTACCTTCCCTTCCTCAGGCCAGAAGCTCATCTTCAGTTCGCCGAGATGGCCAAAAAGTACGGCGGTATTTTCAGCCTTTCCCTTGGCAACCAGTTTGTCGTCGTACTTTCGGACTATAGACTCATCAGGGAAGCCTTCAGGAGGGAGGATTTTACCGGCAGACCTGACACTGAGTTCACCAATATACTAGGAGGATATGGTAATTAAACATTTTAGAGATTTTTTTAAAATTTAAATAATTGTAGGCATTACATTCACATCAAATATTATATTATTTCAATGTTTAACTAAAGCACCAGCGACCAAATTTAATTTTAATTTCATTCAAAATTTTTCATTTTTTTCCCATTCGAAATTAGTTTTGGTGGCCCTGGGTTTTAATGTGTCAACGCATAGTTCGTTAACCCGGTCTTGTTACTTTGATTTCCATTATTGGATTCAACAGAATTTTATTTTTGTAATGACATACAATAAATAAAAGCCTATGTTCCATTTTTTCTAGAATGGTATGGGAAACTATAAACAGCAGTAGCATGAATTAAATGTTAAATAACTTTTTAGTTATTTATTTAACTCACCATGGGGGAAAAGGAATTACTATTTCTCTTCTAGCCGAAGACGTACCCAGCTAGCATCTCTTAAAAATTAAATTTTCACATAAATCTACATTCATATGAATTTTCGCCCTTGGAATTATCTTTTGATTAGCCTACTTAATGAATATTCGCGAAACGTTTCTTGGAAATTAAATAAGACAAACATATTTTGCAAACGGTCATCCCAAAGTGGCAACCTAGATGGCGTGATATAATTGGGTGTAATTTGTGGTAATAGGTTACCGGCGAGAGCCAAGCCGAAATGCCGGGCCTGATCTTGGCGCTCTGCTAGCTACGTGCCACCCATATACGGACCAACGTCAGGACTATCAAGGACTATTTCTCAACTTACTACTCTTTTTAATCCGGCTACTCATATATTCCTCATATAAGATTTATTTAGAAATATTGAGAAATTTGTATTTCAAAAATCACTGTTTGTATTTTTTTTTAAATACTAGAAGGGATTTTTCTAATGGAAATTTTAAAATTTAAATAATAACTAGTAAGAAATGCGATTCATTTTATAACATTTGCTTACCACAATTATTTAATTGACTGTATAATATGATAGTCATCATACTTTTTTTGTATCGACTTTTTAATATATTATAAGAATTTTAGAATTCTTTATTATACCGTCTGTTGAGTTTGAAATTTTTCAAAATGTAATTATTCTTAAGAATATAAAATTTTCTAAATTCATAAAACAAACAATGTAAATAATTCCTTTGAATGGCAGGAAGTTAATAAATTTGATTTTTTGGTTACAGGTATAATTAATAGTGATGGCAGACTATGGAAGGAACAAAGAAAGTTTCTCCATGACAAACTTCGTCGCCTTGGAATGACTTATTCTGGTCAAGGAAAACATGACATGGAAGCTAGAATTATGGTGAGAGCATTATCCTTTCATATTTTAATTTCAACATTCTAATTTTCTGTGATATATTTAAAAGATAATGGCCCCTTTATTAAAACAGTTTTCCTTTGTATGTTTAGAAAGAAGTTGAAGTGTTTTTACAAACTCTGAGCCGCGAGAAGCACACTCCCACCGATTTGAACCCCATCCTTTGCACGTCGATCAGCAATGTGATTTGTTCGTTGGTGATGAGCGTGAGGTTCCAGCAGAAGGATGCCAAGTTCACCAGGTTCATGAACCTCATTGCCGAAGGGTTCCGTCTCTTCGGATCTCTCAGCTATGCTAACTTCTTCCCTATTATGAAGTATCTCCCTGGGCTTCAAGAAGTCATTAAGAAAATTGCCAAGGTAAGCTTGATTCAAAGTTTTTTTTTAAAAAAAAAAAAAATAATAATATTGGAATGAAGTATAGTTGTGGTATTTCATAAATTGCCTTGACCTTGAGCTTATTTGTTTTATTTTTATTTTTACAGAATCGTACGGAAATGGCTGCGTTTTTCCAAGAGACGGTGGATGCACATCGTGCATCGTTTGATTCGAGCAACATGAGGGATCTCATTGATAACTACCTTATGGAAATCGAAGACGCCAAGGCAACTGGGAGGGAAGAAGAGCTCTTCCATGGCAAAGAACACGACAGACAGATGCAGCAAATCATCGGCGATCTCTTCTCCGCCGGAATGGAGACAATCAAAACAACCCTCCTTTGGGCTGTAATTTATATGTTACACGAGCCAGATGTGGCTAGAAAAGTTCAGGCTGAATTGGACCGTGTTGTGGGACGCAGGAGACTTCCAAGGCTTGAGGACAGGCCGAACCTACCTTATACTGAGGCCGTCATCCTTGAAGTTCTGCGTATTTCATCAGTGGTGCCACTTGGAACAACCCACTCAATCCATCAGTAAGTATCAAGTCAATTAATAAACTTATTTATCATGATTCGATTCACAACGTTTCTAAACAGTTAATCAAGCTTATAACTGATTAATTAATGTGTTATTTTTTTTTAATAGGGAAACTGAGCTGGGTGGTTACATAATTCCTGAGAACGCTCATGTGGTGCCTCTACTCCATGCTGTGCACATGGATGCTACTCTCTGGGACGAACCTTCTAAATTCAAACCTGAAAGATTCTTGAACGCCGACGGCAAAGTTTGCAAGCCCGAGCATTTCATGCCTTTCGGAGTTGGTAAGGATTATTTATATACATTCAGTTGCAAGAACATTTTAGGTTTTTATTAGATCAAATTTTCATATTCAGAAAAAAAAAATTATTTTAATTAGTATCATTTCGAAAAATATTTTTTAATTTGTTTTGTTCCTATATACGGCAGCCAGAATTTTTAAAAATAAACATTCCTTACTTTTTCCTTAAAAAATCCTTAATTTGACTCATGAAACTTCTGACAATAATCTAATAATTTTTGGCCAAGAACCTTTGGACTTGAATTAATTATATAGACTTCTTGACTTACGGCATTAAACTTTTCACTTCGCGTATATTATAATTGCGTGCGTTTACTGTAAGTCCAGAAAAACTTGTAGTCTTAATTCTGGTGTTCTGGTTTTATATATTTGAATACAAAAAAATTAATTTTTGTTCTTTCTTTCTACAGGACGGCGTATGTGCTTGGGAGACGTTCTTGCAAGGATGGAACTGTTCGAGTTCTTCTCGTCCCTGATGCACACCTTCTGCTTGAGGCCCAGCGAAGACAATCTTCCAACCCTGAAGGCGACAACAGGTGCAACCCTTACACCTCTGCCTTTCCAAGTCTGCCTTGTCCAGAGGCCGCTTCATGAATCTTCTCTCGAGTTCCTCAACTCCTGCCCCGGTCTCAGGCCAGCTGGATCTCACTAACTGATGAAATTCTCCCAGAGAGTCTTCAGCCCTCTTGTACATAATTCCCAAGCCTCACTCACAGCACCTTATTTATAATTTATACGGAAAATGACTTCATAAGTTATTCTTCTAAGTCTATAAGACTGAAATTAGGTTGTAATTTTTTTTTTAAATATTTATATGGTGACAGAAAGCTATATAAACTTTGATAAATCCTAGATTAAAAACTACGTTTTTCTGTGAAATCATAATTGTTACATCACTCAATTTAAAGGTGCCATAACAAATTTTGATTGTGTGTCTATTAATTTGTGTTCAGGTAATTTTTTAATGTTGATCGGCTGTGTAATTAATTTTAAGATCAGGTCATGTGTTCATTTTGAGTTTCTCAACGATGGCGTTCCTTGTTCTAGTCAATAAGCTCTCTTCCTTAAATGTATTTTTAATTTGTACTTGTAATTTTAGATAGCTCATACACGCCGATTATATTTATACCTGTAGGTCTTCCTAGTCCTCCAGTATTATTTATAGAAACCAGGTTATTTCGATGTTCCTGTTTCATATGTATATACATTTAAAATACAAAAAACAGGGAGCAAATGTTATATATTTTGTATTTTTTTAGCTTTAAACTACTACTACGTAATAAGTATTATTACATACATTTTTTTATAAGTTGTTTTTTAAATAAACACCTTTTTTTAAGAATCTTGACAAATTTGTTCTACCCTTCTCATTTTACATATAAATAAAAGTGTATGCGTACACATACTCAAATTCGATTCATTTAAGGAAAAAAAACCAGCATGATTGCCTTGATGATGATTCAAAACAATAAATCCTATAAAATTTAGAAATATTATGTCTGGTTATCAGGAAGATTTAGTAAATCAAGGTTTGTGTATTAAAAGGTACTACAGACATAGTAGTGCATGGAACAACCTCAAATAATTCAAAGAAGTCTTTAGGTAGTTCTCGAGTTGGAGTAATTGTAGTCTCTCGCTCTCCCATAGTCCTCTTCCAGCTCATCTATCATCTCTGCTTCCCCCTTTTTTAGTCTCATTCGTCAATTTTATAACCTTAGAAGGTATCTCAACTGGGACTAAGGGCACTATAGCCTTTGCACACTTTAGTATTCCTTACAAAAGTTAATGAAGAGGTGATTTTGCTCGATATCACCCAAATTTTTCCTGATGCATTGGTGAGGCTAAGTAATTTATTTAATGAGTTTGTCACTAAATGTATTCCATCGTTCTAATGGGAATCGCTCCCAAGGTTTATCAAGTGTACTATGATCCTAAGCATACAAAAACATTTTATTTTTCCTACACAATCGGTTAATAAAGAATCAAGAAAGTATCGTATTGTTCAATTGTATATATCAGAGTTTGTAAACTATTGAGGTATTTATTTCTAAATCTGGCGAGGCAAGTCACCACTAGACAGCTCTGTTCTACCACGTAATAGAATGACAGATGAGGTATCTCATATTTTATACTACATTTATCTTTGAGTAAATACCCTATACAACGATTAAAAATGAAGCTCGAAAAGAGATGTGAAAAAACGGGAAAATCTCGTGATTAAGAATGAAGGTAATGAGTTCTGAAGCTGCTAAAATACAAATGAGTAACAATTTATAGAGTATTTTAACATTATTCATTATGATACATAATATCGGAGGCATTTAAGGATACAAATCCCCCCCCCCCTCACGGGATATTTCAACTGGAGTCTCCGATGTTCTTCTCTTCCTTGGGTGAAGTACATTTTGTACCTCTACCATTCCTTCCTTGTTCACGGGAAAATCTGACACACATATTACAGAATACGTTTATTTGGAAATATATAAAATTGATTGTATCAGATGTTAGCCGTATATATTTTATGTGTTGTTTTTATGGACCTACATCTAAATTAGATAGACACTTATTTGATATGAATAAAACATTAATCTTAATGAATTATAGAAGTGTGCAAAAACGAATTAATACAGAATGTCTTAAAATGTTATATGTAGAAAGTTGGAAAATTTCTCTGGAAAATGCTGGATGGTAGAGGAACCAATTGATAGGGATCAATAAGAAGGCCAAGTCCTCTACTGTTTTTTAATATTATGCAGAGTGCAGTTTCGGAGTAAAAGCTCCATCCTCAGTGCCTGTTGACAAACACAATCTTGAGTTAATTTAACATTCATAGTATGGCCAGAAACCAAATGAAAAACAGTCACAAAAACAAACACAAAATAAAGAGTAAAAACGATAGAAAATCTAATATCTAGTCAACTCATAAAAATTAAAGCCAAAACAATATAAAATCTAATAACTAGTCAACTAATAAAAATTAAAGAAGTAAACAACGATAAGCGTATGTCAAACACTTAATTATAGCTTTAAAATTAAAGCATAAAAATTATAAAATTAAAAAACAACACAAATTACAGATAGGAAAACATATCACAGTGGGTGGGAAAGTTAGAAGATTATTTGTTACAAATCGCATATGGAGACAATTGAACAAAAAGAAGAAAAATGAATCTCCATCAACTTGTATCATGACTTCAAGCAACTTCTTCAGGACATAAGTCTTTCTGGCACCGATATTCCTAAAGAGGTCACATAATTGTTGTCAAAATACATCTATTTTTATGGTTACTCAATTTTTTATAAGACGGATTTTGAAGGTGGCTTTTCACATAGCATTCCCTATGTCCATGAAACGCTGTAATCGTAATAAAGTTAAAATAATAATTTAATTATAAATTACATCATTTTAGCATTATCTGAATAATTAGTAGTTTTCTAATTCATTTAAAAATAAATGGTTTTCGTTTATGCATTGCAACCCAGTTTCATGTATTGCTTTGACCAGAAATTTATACATGTTTTATAAGCACAAAATGTTTGGTTGTTTTATATATATATATATATGTGTGTGTGTGTGTGTGTGTTTGTGTGTGTGAGTGTGAATATGTTTGTGCTTATTTTCTGTAAGTGTGAATTTTTTTAATTTGTTTCTTTAAATCCTTAGTTTGGATTTGTAGTGCCTACATGAATTTTGCACTCCTCTAATTACAGGATTTTTAATGACCCTCTTTTCTGTAAATACTAATATTCATTCAGCATTCACCAAATATGCGGAAGCCAAAGAGACCACGGTTTTATTCAACTTCAGAAACGGAAACTGTGTTACTGTGTCGGGTTAATCAATTGTGTAAAATTTCATAATCTCCAAAGTAGGATTGTTTTAAATAATCATGGATATTTTCGTACACGGCAGATTTTTTATTTCAGTTTTCCAAAACATTGCCTACACTGCTTTTTTAATAGAACTGTTAACAGACAGTCTTCTTCCTCTTTAGTGAGTTAATAAATTTCTCCTTTAAAGAGATAATACAATATGAAAAGTGTTGGTAGTTAGATTTTATTAATGCAAATATTACAATATTTCTTCAAGAAAAAATTACAACTGTATGGAATGTGTAAATATTTATTTATTCAACTCCTAAAATGTAGATGAATATATTTGAGACATATATTGAAGATTTAAATAATGTCCATTGCCTCATGAATTCCAAATAGATATAAATAGATTAAATTTAATTATTTCCATGAAATTAAATACTAATGGCCGAATAACATTTTATTTTTACTATAAGCAGCAAAATTATCAGTGTTTTATTATTATTATTATTCATTCATTTATTTCACATCGGATATCAGTGATATAATTAATCTGGCAGGATTGTTTCGAAAAAGCGAGAAAGGGAGGGGAAGAGATAGTGTGTGTGTGAGGGAGAGAGATAAATAATTATTTTATCAGAATATATAAAAATTGTTTTGTTATTAGATAGAATTTCTTACATTAACCTGAGAAAGCACTTCACCGCCATAGTGATATTTAGAAACTTAATATGTGTAGTATGTCTATGAAAAACATTTATGGGTTGAAGTATACATTTTTACGAAAGCCTTCAATCAAACTCATTCACCTTGATAATACCTTTTAATTAATTTATTTTTGGAGATATGTAATTAGGCAAACTACAACTGATTGCTGATTCCGATTGATCATCATGCTGTGTTATGTCAAATGTTATATACCACCATGTCATAAGCCACATCTTTTCCAAAAATTCCAGTATAGAAGCTAAAAGAATATTCAATACATCATATTCTATACATTCCGATGTTTCCAAGTGAATGGAAGATGTGCCAGGAGAATTTTAAATCCATCTTAATGATGCCAGGTACACTCCAGGCTGCTCAATGGTTGAGAAAGTGTGCATGACATTAGATTTATGAATTCTTTGATGTTTTAATATATTGAACTCAACATTAAAACGCCTTTCATTTTTCACTTTTACACTGTTACATAATAATTTCTTCGTCAAAGAGATTCGGCCACCTGTTAATTAGTTAGAGATTCAACTTGGTTCTAAATGGTGTCAAGACCTTCGACCAGTGGAACTATATCGTCCGCAAGGCATTGGTCATTGAACGTGACCCCATTCTGATTTTTCTGTACGGTAGCCTCCATTTGACTTGGGGGTTTACGGTCAACTCGGTTTTGTACACTGTTTTGGTACTTTATGGAATATAGAATTTCGGATGTATGGCTTTCTGCTATTTTTATTTTCTGGGCAGAATTCACGAGCTTCCGTTTCAGAGAGAGAGGGAGGGAATGGGAGGGGGCGAAGAAAGAGGGAGAGAAAGAAGGAGAGACATTATTTGTTTATTATTATCAAGATGATGATTTCACAGCATTTCAATCCTCTGAAACGCCGGAGGATTTGAATAATATATAATCCAGTAATATCAGATATCATTTAAAATCATTATACAAATATGATGTGACGTATTCAAATAATGGAAAAGTTCTTGAATCTATCATCAATGCAATAAAAAGGAGAAACCAAAATGGAAAATATAGGTATACAATTGATTATTCTTAAAGCATTTCAAATCAAAGATTATTAAATCTTATAGACTTACAAGATCTTTACTGTATAATCCTAATTAAAGAAAGTCTATAGTTCGGCAAAAGTTGATGGGCAGGTCTAGGTTTACAGAAATCTTCATCCCTGTTAAATTATTGGATGTGCAATATCCGAATGTTGGTGGTCTTCCACATACATTAAAGCGTGAAAATGGTCTTAGTGCGCAAAGCATTGATGTTGGTGAATATGTCCAAAACAGCTGTAGCACCTAGGCATATAACTATATTCCTCTTTTTTCAGGAATTCTAGGCAGTTTTGTTTGTGGGGTGGTTTGAGATGAGCATATGAGAGAGGAAATGGTGTTTTGGTTAATGATCTTTATATTATAGTCGTCTTTAAGTAGAACAGACAGATATTGGGCGTTACTCGAGTGGTTGTCAAAACTGGCTAAGATGTTATATTGTATTTTGAGTGTGAGATTATACTCAAAGTTACATACGAGTTATATTATATGTGTTCAGTCGTATCTCCCGCGCTATCTTGGTTCACTAACCGGCCGTACATCCTGGCAGGGTTGGTGTAGGCGGTGGCCAGGAACGGAATCTGCAGCGCTAGCATACAGGACGTACCGCTCGCTTTATGGCTGGCAGCCATTGTTCATTCTGATTTCAAGTTGAGAGCACGTGCTTGAGTAGTTGTCTCCGCAAAAAGGGGGAATAATGTTTATCTCCCGCAACTCTACTGTTTAAAAAGGATCGCCGCAACGAAGATAAAGGTCTCCGTGACCAGTTTTCATCAGCTAGAAGACAGAGTCTCATTGGAAACACAAAATAACACAGGAAGAAAAATCCACTTCATGGAAAGTATATGTTTCTCGAAGGTGCCTATTTCTTTATTATAATGCTAGCATTATTTAAGTAAACAATTAAATGAGTACTCATAATATAGGACCGTTCGATTCTTATTTTGTGTATATACATATATTATTGGCTTGCCGCTAAAGTTTACAAACTAACAAAGGGTAACCATTGCGTTCTACCTATGTTGTGCAGTCATATTTCAAATAGTTAAATTTTCTTTGTTTTCACAACATCTTTATCAATAAATGTTAATGTTTGTTTCAATTAGATATAAGGTTAGTCCCTTAAATTAATATTCTTTTCAGGTTTAAGTTAAAATTAGGGTCCTTACATGCTATCACTTATTCAATATATACTTGATTCTTTGGAGAACTCAAATAGTGACTTGTATTTTTTCCCCTCACCTTTCCACCAGAATAGTAAATACATCAGTATAATAATTTTATTTCAGTCTAATGCTTTCTTATTATTACCTCAGAAGCTAACCGCCCGCCCCAACAATATGTTTCATAACTCTTTGATCTCAAAACAGTGAGAGTAGTTACACCTAACTAATGGGCCTTGGAGCTTCTTAAGAATATAAAGATGGGCATAGTTTATGACTTTTCGTTTGGAACATTACCTAATAATTATTGTAGTGTAGTATTCCTGTTAGTACAAGAAGAGTAGAATTCCCAGGAAGTATTATTTTTGATATATATTAGAGGGGTGGAAAACGAGCCTCTTAGGTGCCTTGGATTAATAAAAGATTTTTGGCTGATATTACAGTAATAAAAATTATAAAGAATTACTATTATAAAATGAAATTCCCTCTAAACTAGATATTTGCATTTAATTGAGCGTAACGGACATGATGAGATCGGCTAACTTCGGTTGTAGTCGTGAGTTTCCGGCTAGTTAGTTCCGCCATTTCAGTTAATGTTCGGCTCTCGTGAAATCTCTCAATTCTAATACTACACTGGGGAAATCTGCTTAGTTTACGCAGCCCCTGCGTGACGGAATTTTCATAGCGTGTGCGGCGCGTGTTTGTGTGTGTGTGTGTGTGTGTGTGTGTGAGAGAGAGAGAGAGAGAGAGAGAGAGAGATAGAGAGATAGAAAAGGCAGAGGGGGAAGATGTGCTGAGAGACAGTTGGTGAGACGGTGGACGGAGGAGACAGTGACCCACCAGTGTTGGTAAATTGCTGTGTTGTCATATTATGAAAGCGATCCCCCTCAACACACCTTATCGACTATCAGCTGGATATATGCAAATTTAGCTGCAGATATGAGCTCATCATCTTATACTGCCACAAGTTGTTGGATATTTCTGAATGACAGCTTTGCTGAATATATTTCATAAGTCACCTTGGACGCTTCGTACAGTATACGTTCCTCTCCATGGCTTGCCTAGGTTGTCCCTAGCAATCGAAAATGGGAGTTAAACTAGAAAACAGAAAAGGAAGTTTATTAGTAGATATTTAGAACAATTTTTTTCTCTTCAATATGAATTATTATTATCTTTTATTGTCTCTAGTTTTAATTAATTGGGATTTTATTCTTACACACTTTCTTTAATTTTACGCAGTTATTAACAGTAATAAATAACGCTAGTTAAACACACCCCCAATTGGTATCGAAATGTAGAAGGGTGGAAAATCTAAATTTTTCCAATTTCAACAACCCTTACAGATTCGAATTCAATTCATTTTTTTTCTCTGGGGAAACGATCCTTAACAGAGTGTACAGTGTCTTGAAGAGCTGCGTGTTGGTTCAGCTCGTTGTCAATCTCGGGGAAAGGAAAGACCTAATAATTTCACGATGAATAATGTAATATGTAGGACAGGTAATTATTCGTTTCTAGCTCACGGAACAGGTTCATTTGGTTATTCACTTTCGAAAACACATGGAAAATTACAACAACGGAACCAACATGCTACCACTTGAGTCTCTACTGATGCATTCTTGAAACTTGAAAACACACATTAGAATGAATCTTGTCTACGTTCTCAATTAAATTTATTACATTTAAGAATTTAAGTTAAAAAAATAATTAATTTATAGCGGTCCTTATGCTCTTAAAACGTAATTCTATTTATTAGGATGGCATTTCCAGAATAATTCAGAACCTCATTTGGTTCTTGTTTTGGAATTTATTGCTATCGTGGAATGTACATACAAAAAGAGAGTTATTAATATGTATGCCAGTGTATACTGAAATCATTCCATGTAAAAGTAAGAATTAACTGGCATTTTATTATATCAAGTAATTATTAAGGTTCATTAGGTATAATTTTAGTTTTTTTCATATTGTAAATAAGCTCAGAGCTTTTTTCTATATATACTAAAGAGTTTATAAAATAGTATATATATATTATTATTACATAAACTCATAGGTGAGTGTGTGTGTGTGTGTGTGTGTGTATATATATATATATATATATATATATATATATATATATATATATATATATATATATATATATATACACATATATATGTCCTTGTCAAAATATATCAAAATTATCTTGTAATGACAAGTCCTTCAAGGAGAATAATAATAAACAAAAGCTCTTAGAATAAAGAAAAATAATAAAAAGAAGTGATAAGAAAAGGACTGCAAGAACCCTGGAAAATAAAATAATGTAAATAGCGTAGGCAAATTGGTACTAATTAAACTAGTAATAGTAATTAGGCCCTATATTTCAAACATTTGTTTTTTAATTTATTTTGTGTAATCCAAATAACAGGTTCAGTGGTTACACGCATTCGAGTGCCATGGTTGGTAACTTCCATTCGAAAGACCGGAAACAATAACTACAACTGAAGAAATTATCAAACTTGTACGTCATCAATTTTTTTTATAAATTTGATCCCTTATGCTAAGAATTTGCTCATTTCTAGTCGGTGAATACAATAAAATAACAAAAATTTGCTAGCATTAATTTTTTGCTGAAGTCGATGTTTGAAATCAAACAACTGACCCAACCTCAAAAGTAGTTAATCCCTCTGCATAATTAATTAATTAAATAAGTAATATCTCCTTACTGCTAGTATTTACAATTGTTCAAAAATACATTCGTAATTTTGTTGGCAAAAATTTTTATGTCGCAGCGTTATTAAATAAAATGTGCCCTCCCTGAAAAAAAGGTTAGTGGGTTTTACGGCTAAGGGGTTTGTCAAATCGAAAAATTCGCATATAAAGTGATAAAATCAGATTGGCGATAAATTCAGTTTCAGTAGCAGAAATATGTAGTGCCAATAAGAATTTCAGATACCATGTTTTAAAGTGCATAAATGAGGAAGGACTCAATTTCGAACATTTTAAATACTAGCTGTAAGTATTGTAGTGGGAAGAAAAAACTGGAATCTGGTTTTTTACATAAAGCTGTGCAAGTAGAAAAATTTATTCCTTTTTCAAATAATTACTACGTAATTAGTTAAAAATAAATTTAAATTAATTTGATGCTTTTTGAAGTAAACAGCTTTTGGATTTATTTTTCTGTTATTTAAGTATCCATTTCTTTCCTCCTGGCTACAACTTTTGTGTCTCAGCATTTTTCAATAAAATGTGCTTTTCCTGAAAAAGATTTTTGCATTTTATGGCCTAAGGATGCGTCAAATCGAAAAATTCACCGATGTAAACTCGTTTTAGAATTTGTTTTTCTACATCAATCCGTCATAAAATGTATCACATTCCATTGAAAATTCCAAAGTTATGGTCGCTGGAGGAATACTACAGAAGGTTATGGGGTTCATTAAGGACAGATAAGTTTCTTCAGTGGTCACAACTATGGCACACCAAGTCGCACCCTTTTCTTAATAAAACTGCAGATTTTAAGGGGGGGGACTTGGAACACCCTATATGTATATATATATATATATATATATATATATATATATATTACAAACAGATCATAAGACGACAAGTTTAATAGCGATTGTTATTGTATGTTGAAAATAGGGCTAAATTATAATGCTCTGTTTTCTGGCATCGACAAGATGAATATAAATGGCAGCATTAGATAAAATATAAAATTAGAAAATTTATCAATTACTGGCTCAGATTAACACACACAGTACCTTAAATACTGCAGAGTTTTCGGAGTTTAGTTTGTTTAGTAACAAATAAGAGTAGAATTGTTGGTTGGCAAATACCGTAAGTAGTAGCACTTATGGGCTATTCCGGTTACAATTTTAATTGTATGAATATTATACAAAAATATGTTATATAAGAACTTGTTATGTAATATTATCCTAAATTATGCGTTACTTCTAAAAGATTTTTTATCTAAACACGCTAAATGAGTTTGATTATACGAAGCTAATTTTGGCATGTCAAACATCACGTTTAATGGTAATGTACTTGCTTAGCGTGAGTCAGGGTGCGAAGTGATTCGCCGAGGCAAAGACTAAGGTTAAATGCCGGGATCTGTGTCTTGGCCGTCTACTTATCCCCATCAAAATATTAAAGCCTTGTATCTTCTTAGTCACTGCTAAAGCTTTTATTAATTAAATGCCATTATTAATGTTATATAATCTTATGGATATATATTGTTACCCACTAAGGAGTAAGAAATTACCACTAATAATACTAATTATATTTCATTTCGAGGAAAATCCTTCAAACTATCGTTTTATATTAAGTAACTAAAAGCTTAGAAAAATATCACTATTCTCCCAAGTATGGAAAGGGAATGGCCTAATCTTTCAGTGAAAATTACCTTCGATCTATATTGATTCTATTGTAAATAATAAGCCTAGTATATATTAGCAACTAAAGAATTTTGCAAAACGCATAAACTAATTTCCACTTTATGCTAATAATCGGACCCGTGATCTACAGGATTCCTCCTTAAACAAAGTGGCTTAAGAAAATCATGAAATCTTAAACCCCCTCTTTAGTTGTTGATTAAACGAAACAGTAAAACTTTAGAGAGAAATATGTAAATGCATACAATAAAAACAATATTATAGGAATTATTGATTTTAACATGAGTAACTGAGTTAACGTCCCAGCTGATTGAATGAGTTACTGAGTAAAAGTAACTTTATTTATCTAGTTCGGTACAGTGTTAAAATTATTTTTCATTGTTTCCAGAGTGGTTAAACAATTTGAAATAGTAATTTCTGTAACACAACATCCTGACAAACCAATAAATGTATTGTGTGTATCCAATAAAGGTGGCTTGGAATCTTATAACTTAAAAGTTTATGACACAACTATACTAAGATACAAAAATATATTCCAAAATGCAATCTTGTTCGTGTAGTGAGTATTACAGAATGTTTATGGTTGGGCTAGTTTTTCATGTTTACCATTTGCAATCATTCTCAACCCATTAATGCCGAGTCACAAGCTTCTACTCACCAGTAAAACCAGACTTCTTCACTGGCACAACTTATTCCTAGACGCCTGGTAACAGAGGCTCAAATTAATGCCTACGTTTATTAGCGGTCAGCATACCAAGGTTTTATAGCTTACCTTCTTAGACGCAAAGCCCGGATAATGAATGGATAAAGGAAATCCTCCGTTCTTTTCTTGTGTGGATTTTCCGTTTTATCATCCAAATCGTAGGTATTTTTATTACGCTAAATAAGCATTTCCACTGCTCTATATTGTGACCGTTGTTAGAGGCTATGCATTTGACGTGCTGCACCTCAGCTTCATAGCTCTTTGTATCCAATGGCACATTCTACAACCTATTAATCAACAAGGATAAGTCTGGGACCTTGTACTGGGGATGGTAGAATGAGTCCGAATGTATTATCAAGTCCGTGGATGAGGCTTATCTAAAAACTCTAAAGGAGTGACCATTACCTCGCTTCTCTATCTCTAAAATGCCATGTGATTTTGTTGATTTCTTTTAATTTTTTTTTCTTTTTCAAATCTTACTTTTCATTTTTTATTCTTTATTATAGTCATGTTGTGTTTAATAAATAAAATGATCTTAATGTTATCAGTAGCCTTTTGTTGGGGCAGAGTCTCGAAAAAATCATCAAAACTATAAAATTAATTTAGATATAAACAAAACTTGATTTTCAAATATGCTGATTACAAATGTGTAATCGAAATAACTACAAAGCATGGTGGATCCAATATTGTCAAGAAATTTGTGAAAAATGTTGAAATAAATATTCTACAGGGGTGTAAAGATTAATGATATTAATTAAGATTTCAATAAAAATAATTCATTATTACATACGAAATACATACGTTTTAATAGTCCACTGTACGTGGGAGCGATGACTACAGTTGAAACTGTTGAGATGTTCATGTGACAATTATTAATACTTGAGTGGGCAGGTGTCAATTAACCAAAAGTGTATTGAATGTATCTTGCATTTCGTTGGTTCCTGAACACTTTTACACGCGCGTACAAAAATACTTTTTGTGGGATATGGTGGAATCTTAACATTTTCGTCTAAATAAACAGCAATTACAGAAATTATATTAAAAAAAAATTTGTGATAAATCACTTTTAAGTCCTTATTAAATTTAAACATTTTCAAAATGCCTAGAGTCATTTCCATTTTTCAGAATTAAAAAATTGGACACCACGCTAAAGTTATTAAATTGTGTTATGGAATTTCTATTGCTCTGCTCATTCGTTACTTGCACCAAAGACGAAGGTTAACTTTAAACTGTTGAGTCAGACACAGATAGAGTTGATCTCTACCTTTGGAATTAGATAGGGCAATCATTCATTTATGTTACCCATTAGTCAGAATTCACTGAATAAAGCTTTTATTTCTGAGGTTTTGGTCACGTTTTCGAGATTTGGTCTCAATATGCGAAGTAGTGAAAATTGGAAGTTATTTGAGAATGACTCCAATTGGACTTCAAGATTATCATAAAGGATAATCTTATTTTTTTAGTGAAGATCCTAACCATCCATAATGGATGCATGTATTGTATATGCATACGTTATACTCATTAATTTATTATTATTATTATTTATTAATAATTTTGTTGTAAATAAAAAAGTATTATCCGAAGCCAACCCATAAAAATAAGTTGTATGAGTTTGGTAGGAACCAGATCAGTGCAACGGCGAAAAAAATGTTTTGTCGTGAATTGACTTAAATTCAAGTTTTACAATCCTTCAAGGGCCTAGGCCATTTGGTACAAAAAAAAACTTCTAAACATCTTTACAACAGATATTTTCATTTACAGCCGTCCTCTACTTGAACTACCTTTTCATGCTCATTATACAAGGTGTAACACATTCATTCGAAGTAGATTGCTGTTTAATTTCAAATATCAAGAGAAATCATTTAAAGAAATCTAGATGGTAGTATTTTGAAATAAGTCTACTAATACCCTCTACTACTACTACTAATAGTCCACTAATATATATATATATGTGTATATATATATATACATATATATATATATGTGTGTGTGTGTGTGTGTGTGTGTGTGTGTGTGTGTGTGTGTGTGATATTTGCATGCAGATTGATTTTTGTTATCGTGAAAATGTAATGCTATTTTTTCGTTCCCCGTGGAATTTTTTAAGACTTTAAAAAATTTTGGCTGTTGTTCCTATTTGTTCGGTTCTTCTATATATGGTGACCAATGCATGTTTAGAATTTGATTGAACGTAATATGAGCACCTATAATCAGCTCAGACGCGTAAAACAATAGCTCAACTTTATGGTGGGTGAACTACTGAATTAAATAAAATGAAACCCTTTATTTGATTTCGCACCGACACGACGTAACCTACAGGACATGCTGATTTTGTCTTGGACGAAAGAAATGAGAGTTATGTAGAGGACGAATATTAAAAATCACGGAATTTAATTTCCTGTTCAATTTCCAGCAAATTGAAGCTATATATAGCTCGCGTGGTTGAATGGTGTTCAGTATGAGCTAAACAAAAGTAAACCCTCTTTGATCTTTACTTGATAATAGCATATTATAACAAAAACCATTATGTTTTCAGGCTTAATATCATTGTTTAAAGCATGAATAAGGTCTTCGTGAGGCGTTTTAGACCCCTCCCCGCCACCGCCGGCCAACTCGTCATTCTTTAACATCGAAATACTTCAATGCCGTATGTTTTCCCAAGAAATATGAATAATTAAACCAATTGGTATGATAATTGTTTTAGGATTTAACAGAAATAAGTAATTTCTATAAATAAACGCTCGTTTTTTCTAAATTTACACATGCATGGGCCAATGAGGGTAGTTGTAGTCTTGACTAAATTATTTTTTTTTTGAGGTTTTTGAATTGCTGTTTACTCTATGTACAAATAGGATTACCTAAACAAATTAATGCTTGCGTAATGATTTATAGCTAGTCTTTTTAACAATGGGTGTAATTTTTTGAAAATTATTTCCTAACCCAGCTACGACCTTTGTTGGGCTTGGCACGGTTATTGGAGGGATATAAATTTTCTGTTGTTTTCTAATTACAAATAATGATAGTTACTATCCACGTAAGTGGTTTATATTAGTCTCGCTGATTAGTAAGTGATAAGGGATTTATTATAAATAATTTAATTTTATATTTTAATTCTACAAAGTATTAAATGAGCTTATGAGTTGAGTAGATAGCCTGAGACAGTATATATAAACCACGATACGGGAAATGACAAATAAACTTTTTTCGAGGACAAAATATTTTGGTTTTTGCATAACATCAAAGGCGATTGGCATGATGTTAAGTACCACATTGAATTTCTGTTTATAGTAATGTATTTATTCCTTCATGTAAAACTTGACACTATTTATATAGTATGGGAAATATTCCTTAAATATGTGAGGTTTTCTTATATCCATACTTTGCCTATTAGAATACAAGAAAAGAGAAGTAAATTAATGTAAGTATAATATAATATCTTTTTTTTTATTGATACAGGAGCGATTTGGCTCAAAATTTAATAGTGTAAAATAAAAACAAAACTATAGAAAAATTACAAAAATACTTACCAACAAACAACTTAACACTATAAATAAACATTAAATACAAGTAATAAAAACAATAACTAATATTAGACTAGTATTACAGACAATGTAAAATGTTTTTATTAAATTAAAAAAAAATAAAATGAAAAATAATAATAATATGTTATTTCCATTTACTAGTAAATTTCTAATATCTGAAATTGTTCAAAATTATATTAAATTTCTCACTAAGTCAAAATCAAAAAGGAGAGAAGTTAAATTTTGTAAAACAAATTATATATTAGTATATAGTCGATATATGGGCTCTTGACAAAGAAGTTTGTACATATTATATGGAGTCTCTAAGTATTCAATGTTTGTACAGTTTGTCAGTATGTGTTTAATGGTTCATGGTTCAAGATATGTTCTGCATACGGGTCTTCCTGTTCTCGTCATAAGGTATGAATGCGTTAAATATGAATGTTCTAATCTAAGTCTCGTTAGTACAACTGCGTGTCGTCTATTGTCGAGATATCTGTCATAAACTTCTCTGAAGCTACGTATATAAGAATAAATTGATTAACCATACTTTAAATTGCCTTTCAGGTAGCTGTATGATTTACAAAGAGTCAATGACTATGTATTAGATGAAGGAATTGTATAATGATAGGATTACCGGGGTGAAGGACCCCTCAATCTTTAATTGTTGTCGCTCAGGTGACATTTTGGACCGGTTGTTGTGACACTATGCTTGAGAAACCCGCCAAGGATCTCGCTCACCTTTATGACAATTTGCTCATGTCCACCAACGTCCGCTTCCGATCCTCTTCCTTCGATCGACTACTGCGCACAAAACCAGTACATATAAATAACAATTTGTTTTTAAAAAACAACCAATTTCAAAAGCGATACAAATAAATTTTCCATATTTAGCTAAAGGAATTAATATTCCGGAGAGTGTGCTTCATGCTGACTCTTTCTGTCTGGGGCAAACATTACAAAAAAAAGTGAATACACAATAATGTTAATGTCTATGAACTAATTCCTAAAGCAAATATATATGATTTCATGAAACACGCCTACCTTGAATTATGGTCTATGTATAGGCAACTTTCAGAGTGTTAGATTACCCAATATAATAATGTTGACTGGTATACAGCGAAGCTGATACAATAGCGTTTGAATGTGAACAAAAAATCCTAAACTGGTTTGATCATATTGAAGAATTCAGTAAGAAACTAAAATCGCCTGGGTTCATATTAAAATGTGTTAGGAAATATCTTTTTGCTAGGAAAGGAAACTCTGTTACTAATATACTATGATTATTTCCATAGTCGGTTAAGATATGGCGTTATGCAATGGAACAACTAAAAACATTTCATTTCATAAGTTAATTGCACTTGAGAGCATTAAAATTTATATTCAACAAAAGTCGAAAGACTCCTATGGGCCACTCTTTAAGGAGCCCAAAATATTATAATTTCCTTTCAATATATATATATATATATATATATATATATATATATATATATAAATATATATATATATATAGAACAAAATACTGTTTGTGAAACAATGCATGAATTTGTTATACAGAAATAGTACGAGATACAATTATAAAACAAGTTATAAGAATATGCTTCAAACCCCAAACCACAAACAGGCATATTTCGAAAAATGCGTATTATTTTCTGAAGTGAAACTCTTTAACGCAATGCCTAAATGTGTTATATCTTTTAAAAATATTCTTTGCTTAAAAATAAATTGAAGAACTTCATGTTTGAAGGATGTTTTAAAACATAGATTAATACTACTAACACATCTATTTGTTCCTAAGACTACAAAATATTTCTCATTATAATAGGTCAAAAAGTTTATAATAAGTTGCTTTGCCACTTTAACGTGTGAACAAGATTCTAATCATGTATAATGCATGTCATTCTTTAATAAATTTTAGTGTAAGAACAAAGCATGTCAATAAATTAAATATCCGTGTCCTATATTTAAACTAGTATTAAGATTGTTAAATTAATTTCTTTAATAATCTTATTTATAGTTATTGAACTACAATAATTTTATAAGGAATGAATTATATAATTATGAATGCTATTTAATTATATATAAAGAAATTAATTGAGATGGTATTAGTAAATTTTTTATAGAAAAAACAAAAGTATTTGACTTATCTCATTATGTTATGTTTATATTAAATAGAAATAAATACATTTCATTGCAATTGAAACTTATTTTGAAATGAAGCCATTAACCGAAAGCCTTAGTCCTGTGATGGCTAGGAAGGATTGGTGACTCGTTCCAATTAGCCATAGCAGCATGAAGTGGATGTGGGTAAATAACTTACAAATATAATTAATATAAAAATTTGAAGCTAGCCTAGAGTATCCAAAGGAGCGAACATTCTATATTTAATTAGTCCCTTCAATGAAGGCCTACTCTTGTCTGAAAAAAGTGTCATTAATTGTCGATGTCAAACCTTTTCATAATTCCTTCTTATTTGTTATGCGAAACGCCTCAGATCAAAAGAAATTCTTTTCAATTTAAAATAAAAATCATGCATTTTGAAAGGAATCCGACTTCATCTATATTTGGTTAAGTATTAGGACGAAGAGTGAGGATACCAAGAGAGTAAAAATGAATTTGACTCTTAAAAAATATTATATAATAAAAATAAAGAATTAGTCTTCCTTGCGTAGAATTAAAGGTTATTCAAGAGGCGTTAGCTTATCAGGAATTCCCTAAGATGTCACGTGTTGCAGAAACATCTAGTTGCGAAAAGATTACAATCCACGTATCGTTGTCATTTCTGGAACCCTTCCAAACCTTGATCGCTGGAGTATAGAACATTCGCTTCGTTGCTCGTTAGTAACTATTTCTTTGAAAAAAATAAAATATTTCGTTAACAATTGCATGTGTTTTTTGTTTTTTTTCTTTCCTTTCAAGGACAGGAAATACAAACGAGAATTTTAATATCAGTAAGAAAAAGGCTCCATATTGAACCTTTTTTGAAAGTTTTTTTCCTATAGTGAATGAATTTCTCTCTTTTGTATAGATTGAAGGCTATAGAATAGTTCATCTTTACTCATCAAATGAGTTGATTACTGATTCACTCCTGTACATGTTTCAAGCCACCCGTCAGTAGTAGCCCGCCACAGTTTAAATTACGTTGATAATTTGCCCTAAAACAAACTTGGCGGAGGCCCTGAAAATATATGAACCCGTATCCGATGTAAAGTCCAAGTTAATCCTAGTAAGTTGTGGGAATAACCAATTAGGTCTACTACAGCAACTTGAAAGTTGGGTTACACTGGATGGAAGGAATGCTACGGGAGCTACGTGGCATTAATGGCATCGGTGCCAAAAACTGCATAATTGAAGATAAACGATGCGAGGTAGCATTTATTCACAAGTTGTAATAGAGTATAGTCAGTTCCGGAATGAATTTAGTAGCTGTTTTAGAAAAATAATTTTGAATGTGAGGTGGGCTCTCTTAAGTAAGTCCAGCACCGAGACTATATCCGGTTTGGTCTAAACATTGAAAAGATTTTGCAGGCGACACATACAAGATTTTGCGAGTCGGTTATTGAAACTGAAATGAGTGTCAGTAATTTTCGACTTGAATAGAAAAGTTCTTCTGGTAAAGGCCTGGAAGTCGTCTCTATGCTCTCATTGAAAACGACTCGGATTTTATTGTCAACATGGACCTGATATTCATATCAGTGATAAGGAATATAATACCGTTTTAGCAGATTTCCCGTAAGGGAAATGAGCTATTGAGGTCATACTCATGACGTGATTTTCGAAAAATTGTCTTCAAATGTCCATCGATCCTACGCAGTAGATGACGAAAAAAAGGTCCGTTCAAAGTTTTATATATATACATATGTCTGTTAACGCTCTAGCGGTCGCAATTTTGTTTGAGCGTTACCAAACTCGATATTTAAACGTTTTATGTAAAAAGAAAGATCAAGTTCGTTAATGGCTTAAATAGGTTTAAATAGGGGGTTTAGAGAGACGACTTTTAAAATTCGACACATCTCCGTTATTATGCGTCGGAAGTATTTATAATTGATCTTATTGCAAATTAAATGAACAAAAAATATTGTTCTGCACATTTATTCTCTATTTTGAATATTAACCGAGATATTTGTAATTGTATTAAGTGAGTGTGGTTATGTGGCAGAAGTCGGCTATATTCGGGACTTTCCGCCGAAAGCTAGCCATTTCCGTAACTGTTCGTCTCTCTATTGTAAAACTTCACGTGGGAAATCTGGTTAGTTTACGCAGCCCCTGCGTGACAGACGTTTTTTTTGACCAAGCCTCCATCATGGCTGAAAATGATCACCTGGGTACTTCTACCCGCAGTCCCCCCCCCTCCTACGTCCCTGCGTAACGGACTTTTTAACGTTAATATAGTAAGTGATATAATGTCATATAAATACTTTGTATTTGTTTTTGAATTAAATTACCTACATTACGACCTACCATCTTTACGAAGTATGATGTGGTTTATGATAGCGGGATCGTAGGCTGTTATTTTATGCTGTGTAGTAAATTTGTCAGTTAAAGACTGCCCTTCCCTAGTGTGATCAGTGACAAATAATATACCCTAAGAAACATTGATGGTCTAATACCCTTCTCCTGTTACTGGAACATGTGCCAAACAACTAACTTGAAGATTTGGTCAGAGGTAGTATCCAGGCCTCCACCAACCATTATATAGTTGACAACCGAAATACAGAGTGTAACCAGAAATGTTTTCATGACTACTGGATTTAACCCATCATCTCTTGCAATTAAAGAACCACAAAATTGACTGGAATTAGAACTTAGTCAATTGGACAGTAGGCGGGTAAGCATTGTCTTGAACGTTGCCATTACTGGCAGAACATGCAATGGGACGTGGTTAACCAAATCAAATTCTTGTTGAAGCATCAAAGTGTTTTAAACATTGTACCACCTTGCTGACAGA
Source organism: Riptortus pedestris (assembly GCA_019009955.1). NCBI lineage: Eukaryota > Metazoa > Arthropoda > Insecta > Hemiptera > Alydidae > Riptortus > Riptortus pedestris. Next base: position 195,781,496 of record CM032228.1, on the reverse strand, counting down.
TTTTGATCATTAATATGTTTTTAACAATTTTCATATTATTAATTTGAGAGAATTTTTTTTTCCAGATACTTGCAGGGCTTCTAGTCCAGTATTTTTCGATCTATAAATTGTGCTACCGTCTCGTATGAAGGAAGGATGAAACACAATTAATAAAATACGGTGTTTTCAACGATCATACATTTTTATCACGAGAACCACTACATTCGCTTGAAGTAACTCAACCATAAGAATAAAACTATAAATTCGTCTAACTGTGATATAAAAATGATAGTGTCTAAAAGTCATTGAGTGTCCCACTTTTATAATAGATGGGATTGAATACAACATTCTTCGTTGGGAAAGTTTACAGTTGGCGCTGATCACGCGTTCCGGGAACAGTGGAAATGTTGTACCTCGATGCTAGGTGGTGTGATGGTCCAGGAATCCAGGACAATAGAAAGGGAAACCTTGAATCATATTCAGTTATTTCCTTTTGAACATTCAATGTGAATTTATACTATAGTATTTGTTATTCATACGCAAAACATTACGTGCAAATATGTATGCTCCTCCTACTGTAATGAACATTGTTGTATATGAGGAGAGGACTTAAATTCTCAATATATTGGAGTTTTGGACGTCATCGTCATTTAATAAGAAAACTGATTATGGACAATTTCCTACAAACACATTTTATGACGTCAGACTAGGGAAAATTGTTTATTCGGATGTTTGTGACTTTCTTGGAACCAAATGCGTCCAAATAATAAAACCGCTCCAAGGATATGCTAATAAACATCTTAGGTAAGAAAAACAAGGCCTAGGTTTTTCACAGTTGTTTATTCAATGCAACAGAGCGCTTTCAGAACATACGCTCCTTCATCAGTTACCTCTTCACAAGAATGTTACCAGAACCTCGGATTCCCAGTACCTGTGCTGTCTGAGTCACAGGGAGTCCTTGGTTCCAGTTACATCCTTGTGAAGAAGGCACTGATGAAGGAGAATATTCCCTGAAAGCGCTCTGTCGCATTGGATAATAACTGTGAAGGAATGAGGCCTTTGTTTTCTTACTTATGATACTAGATTCCTTCACAATCCAGCACTTCAAAAATGGTTGCTAATAAACAATCAAAATCCGAATTTTCTTTCTGTAACTTATTGACAAAAATGCCAATTAAAGTTTATGTTTGTAGGATATAGATTATCTCGTTTTGTTCTGCATGTTTCTTCGTGCGTTTGGTGATTGGTTAATTGTTTTTTTTTTCAGAAGTTATTTTAATATTTATTTATTGAGAAACGAGATTTTGGGTTTCTATTCACAAAAACAAAGTCTAATGAAGATAGCGAATAATTTCCAAATACAAAATCGCTTAAGTATTTGATTTTTTTTTTTTTACGAGAATAGATCATAAAAAGTACTAAGTACTATTGGATATTTCAGTGTCTGGTGTGTTGGTGAAACACTGGAGAAGGTTGGAAAATTGTCAATATTACCTAAAGATAGTAGGAGTTTAGTTTTTATCCATTGAAATTATATAATTGTTTACGTAATTTTATTAGTCTTTATAGTTTTTAATTATCTAGTTTCCTTACAAGATTTTTTTGTTTTTGTTTATTTATTTTATTTGTTGTTTTGTATTTTTGTTGTTTTTCGTTGTTTTGTAATTTGATTGCGTTCTGTTATTTAGTTGAGTTTTATTTAGTTGTGTTTTGTTATATTGTTGAGTTCTGTTATTTAGTCGAGTTTTGTTATTTGTTTTGCGTTCTTAGTTTGTATTATTTAATTTTTTCTTGTTTCTATTTTCTTTTTTGTATTCTCTTTATATAAATTGTTTTTTTTGGGGTTTTTTTTATGAGCAATATCGCCTCGCTGCGAACGCTCCAAAATAAATAAATAAATAAAGATAGTAGGTGCCGGTACACGCATAGTCAATCACACAGTAAATTATATATATATTTCAAGGTTTCATTATACATGGGGAGGGTTTGCATTCTACATGCTATGGTTTTAACGATATATGTATCTCATTAAAATTGCGGACTTATAAACTGTAACTACTTAAATAGTAATGAACTTACATTTATATTATAAATTTGTTTATTTACTTAGATAAACGAAGGAAAAGTAGTTCATATTCAATCCTTCTACCGTCCAATACACCGTGAGCATCATAAATCATAATCACGGATAGTATTCATCATTATAAAGTATCATAGTAGAGGCAGGGTAGGTAACTCGACCTAAATTATCCTTTTGCGGGAAAAGAAAGAAAAAACAGTTTTCGTGGTTTTTTTATTTTTGATTATAATTATACTTTATTTTATTTGTAATTAATTTTGTTAAAGTAGTCTAAAGCATATCTAGATTTCCTAAAATACAAATAGTGACAACAAATACTGAAGTTAATCGAATTATTAATGCGCCGTGCCGTTTAATAGACTTTAAAAGTTGATTGATTAGGATATCTTGATTTTAAGCTGCTCGTTGACAAAAAAGAATATAACAAAAGGGATGCAAATAATAAAATAAAAAACTTTTATATATTTTATTGGTATGGTTGTTGGTAACGAGGGTGAAATTAAACTACTTCAGCCTGCCGTTTCGGTTTAATTTATCACCTTTAGCAAGATACATTATACCGAAACGTCTGAAAGCTGAAGTGGTTTAATTCCATCCAATGTGACTCCAATAAAGGAATGCATCCAACTGCGGTCAACAAATATATTTATTAACCAAGTTTTTATATGTGCATATCCACCAAAAAAAAATAATAGGAATAAAAATATCGGGATTATTCATCTCTGTCCTCCCCTACACCTCCCACGCTCTTATTCTTCCATATTAAGATAGTCAATAGTATAATTATGTTAACTGGTAAACTCAAACCAAATTTTATTTTATTTAGTCATGCTAATTACGCATTTCACAAATTAATATAATAATAATAGAATACGCTATTGCAAGTTCTTAAAGTATATAATATTTATTTTAATCTCAATATGTCAATGGATATTATAATATAATTTCCATAATTACCAAGGCCATTGTAAATTGAGAAAAGCCAATTACATAATCATTAGCAATGCAGTGAAAGAACATAAAGACAGTAAAGTATGCCTGAATAGACATACTAGACAATTGAATCATTAAAAAAAATAATATACATCAATGTGAAGATATTATTAGACATTGTAAAAGTTTCGAATATTTATAATGTCCCGCCACAGCGAAGTCAATACTCTTTTCTTACTCATTTAATTAACTTATTTCTTTAATAAATGGTCCATTTTTTTCCAAGGGCAAAAATTAGGTTGTCATCAAAATATAACAATGTGTATATTGGAATAATTTATTATTATGTTGTGGTTTTTTAATCATTGTACTCCGTATAATACAATTACAAGTTTATGCATTTACTAGCCTTTTACCTTGATATATATTTTAATGGACAGCTAGCAAACCGGATTAAGGAAGTTACCCAGGGAAGAAACTGCTAAATAAAATCCTTACAAAGTAACTTACATTTAATTTCACCTAGACAGGAGAACTTATACTAAAGTTAATTAACTAGGAACTTATTTTAGTTGTTCAATCTGAATTATATTCTTACGAAGAGTGACGAGCCCTTGAACTTTGATGAATGCTCAGTAATATAAATGTGTGCTGAAAGATGTTTAAGGCTTACCTTCTACACAACCTTTACTAGGTCTTTTCTTTTTATGGTTGTATTGAATATTGATCGGCCAGTTCAGGTACTTAAAAATGTTAAACACTACAAGTGCCTTTAAATGAAGTTCTGAAGATTTCATTTGTGTTTAGTCTGGGAAATCACTGTCAGAGTAACAGATAAAAATATACCTAATATTCATCTTTTTGAAATTCTTCCAGAGATGGTGTATGTGTAGTGGAGGAACGAATCAATCTGAATACATAACGTTGATCTGTTTTCATCTACAATGCGTTTATGAGGACACAGTGCACTTTCAGAGCAACAGCTCCATCTTCAGTGCCGGTTGACACAAAAAGCCCCTTTGAATATCCAACATCATTTAAAGAATTCAAAAAATACAAAACAATCTTAGCTTAAAATAGAAAAAAACTGAAATTAAATTTAACATATTTTATTTCAGTTTTAAAGCTGAAATGGAATGAATGAAGTATGAATTACAAAGGCTATCTCCTGCTATATTTCCTATACGCAACACTACCCGACGTTTTCAACCTAGGGAAAATAGGGACCTGTAGATATTATAATTATACAATTATAAATATGTATAATATCTATTATTCATATTTTACTTTCAATTATAAATTTAGATATTTCACTTTTAATTATAAATTGGGGTTCAGGTTAGCCATGTGAGTTACAGTATTAGCCTTAATCTCAAACGGCAAACCTAGAGCGCGAAGTTCTATTCCCGCCTAGGAAATAGGAAGATACTTAGTGACAAACTCATTAATGAAAATCCTTGGTCCACAAACCCTCAATTCTCTGTCAATCGGTTCATTAAATGAAACTTAAAGGTTATCTGTGACCGAAAGGTCTGAGGAGCCACTTCTTTAATCATTTCTGACAGCTCTGACAGAGGGTGTACACAACGTCCACTACGTCTGTAACTGGCAACCGCAAAGCGCATACAGACACAACCCATCAGTTTGTAGTCTAACATATAGTTGGGGAGGGCTTCCTACACCTACCCCGTGATACCAGTATAGTCTGAACCTCAAAGCATAGACTGGTCACATGCTCCGGGACCGTAGTCCCCCTACGGTTCTCCCTCCCCACCCTAGTCATGAGGACGGAGGATGCCGCCAGCGAACCCTGAAACGATGGTTCCAATACCACACCAAACTCCATTGGTCCCGGTTGGAATCTATTTGGGGACGGCACGTGCTCTATAACCAGACCAGAACCCCCGTATTCTTAGACTCGTTTTGCTGCCTGGTGAGTCAACATCGAGCGGATAACTTTCCACGCCATGTAATCAGAGTCCCGGGGGGGGGGGATGGGTTGCAGAAAGAAGACAATTTGTTTATCTGCTGTTGAGAATCAATAGCTGTCACAAAATCCGACTTCGTAGGTTTAAGGAAAATTCCAACCTCCAAACGGCCATCTTTTTGTGTTATTGTAAAAGGCAGGAAATGTTTTTTTTCCCTCTTTATCTCAGAGATATTCCTTAGGATAAATTTGGCATATATCTGTACAAGATTCCATTTCTATTTTTCATCACTTTTTAGTGAGTCAATTGAAAATGAGTTCTAGTGTCACTGTTTGCAATCGTGAGTTTCAATAATAACACAACTCACAAACAATGTGTTATGTGTTCAACAAATAACACTCGACCCCATTGGCAATATGTCATACTTTGTAGTACATCTCCCTGGTAATCTGAAAGTCTGGTACAAGTTTTTTATCACAGCCTTCGAGATATTTTTGCCTTTATTAGGTATATAACTGCTGACTCACTTGCCACAGAAGCCTCTTTGAACGATGACCATTAGACATTACATCCAACTTACTCACACTACAGAATGTAAAAGGACTTTTGAAAGAACGATCACCTGATTTATGGGATATAGAAGTGACAAAAACAACAAAAGGTAGACATCTATATGGATTAGAACTTTGAAGGAAGAATGAAGACAAATAACATACACAAATTGACTGCTTACGCAAGTACTAAATGGACAAGGACCAATTAAAACTTACGTTTATCGTTTTGGTTTAATTGACATGACTTGTGACCACGATAATGAAATTGAACCAACATTTGAGTACATAATACACTCAGTATATTTTATGTCACACAACCGACGACATTACTTAAAAACATTGAATTTCAGGACGAAATTTAACCAGCTACTAAACCGGAATTATTGCTTGAACACAACTATGACTTTGTGTCCTTCTTAAGAAAGGCCTAAGATATCTTTAGAGTTGAGCTGAACTGAAGTCTTCATAATTCATCTAAATATTCATTTTATTATTTCTATCATTAATAGTTTCTTCCATATTTTATTATTAGTATTGAAGTTTACAAATTGTTAATGTTATTTAAGTCTCTATTGTACTTGTTTTTAATTAATTATTTTGAATATAAAAATTTGATTTCTTTTTTTTAAACAGTATCAAGTTTAAAAAAAAGAAAATGATACACATATACCATGTAATATCATCACAAGGGAGCATGATGAAATAAATTCCTGTACTACTGTATAGATAACATTTAAAAAAAAATAAAATAAAGGAAATATGTATTAAAAGAGAACTAATTTTGTCATTTTGTTTTGAATTCATCCAGAACTCAGTAAGCACATCGTAGCTATCTTATAAAACACTAGCCATTCCGATACATGTTAAAATATCACATAAGTTGGTTTGGCAGCAAAAGAGGAAACAAACGAGGAGGCCTAAATATGATACGTTATCATGTTAAGTGCTTCAATATCTTAAAATCCGTATTGACATTACAAATTTATTGCATTATGTAGTTTGTATATTTCGATAAATGTCATGGCCTATTTAATGCAATTTTTAGTGTCATCTTGAAAAAAAAAAAACACGTTCATACATTATGTAGTTGATTTACTCTCTACGTTGTGGCTAATTTTACTAAATTGCTAATAGATATTCTGAAAGGGTTTAACCTGGAATTTTTGAAATTATTTTGAAACATTTCTTTAGAGAAACGTTCAATATAAAAATCGCTGAAACGTATTACTAGTTACTGTCCGTAGTAATTGTTATTCCAGTTGACAATGTCACAATTTTACCTATCGGTCATCAACATTCCAATGTGGGTTGAGAGATTAACTGGCAATTTGAAAACATACTATCTAGCACATTCAAGCCGATTAGTATTTAATAGAAGCTGGAAAGTAAAATAGTTACAAACTGATTAAAGTTTCTAGAGAATCTGTACAACTATTTCATCTGCTCTTTCCCGAAAAATGAGTTGAATGAACAGAAGCGAAAAGTAAAAGTAGCTAGCGGAGGCTGGACAGGAGGGATACTGTATTGCCGTACTGTCAAGTCGTGCGGTTTGGTATCTTCCCGACGCCGTATTCAACTAGTCACAGCAACCCATCACCTCCCTTTCAAAGGTTGGAGTTTTCAGAATTTCCAGATTCCAAGACTTTCTTTTTGAAGAGAGGTTCCTTGTGAATTGGGACAGTGGCAGACAATAAATAGATTTTTTCTGTGTCTCGTGTTCCGTTTCAATATCATTGCAAACTTTGGAAATGAACCTAACTCGTGTATTTAGTTTATGCTGTCTTCACGAAATTCCTAATAACTCTCAACGTTAGCTTAAGCTGGTTAAGTTTTTTCCTGTCCAGCTATTAATGAAAATTAACGAATATATTTAATAACCGGTTTATCATGTTTGGTTCCGAGTAATTGTTTTCATTCAGAATGTCAACTACTCAAACTACATGTATCAGGCATAATATTTATCTTCTTTTGCAGACTTGACAATATTTATTTTAATTATTACCAAATGTGATGAATAGCCATAGTTAAATTTATGAAAATTCAATGAAACTGTCCTTTGGACTGTGACCGCCGTCCAGGATAGACCCGCTCATGTAATATCTGAACCCTGTGTGGCTTAAAATGATATCTGTGTCTACAGATTTACTATAATTTGCTCAAGTACAATTTATTTGTTTTATTAAATACACTAACTATGTTTAATTACTCTTCTTCTTGGGGAATTGGCTTTGAAATTGGTCAATGGCATTACAAAATTATTTTTTATTAGACAAATACGCTATAGCAGGTTCCTTGATAATATTAATTTGTCAAAAGTAATTCTAAAATTATAATTCAATATTTATTTAATGATATTCATTTTCTGGTGTGTGTTCATTTTACGTTTTATGTTCCTCATCTGTTTTGTTTACCTTTTCGGCTTTGTGTTCCATTTCTGTTTTGTTTAATTATTTTTAATTTTTTTTGTATTGTTTTGTTTTCATTAGAGTTTTGTTTTTTAAGTTACGAAGCTTTTGTTTCGAGCAACATCACCAAAGCTGCGAAGCTCCAATAATTGAATAAATAATAATTAATGATTAAACATTAATTTGAGCAGAATACCAATATTAATCAGACGATTTAGGCGTTTTGAAAGGAAGCCCGTGTAATAGTAAGCCGTTGCTCTAGTACTTTCAATACTTCAATGTACAGACTCATTGAGTTCCTTACTCTCTTTGAGGTACATTTAGAACAATCACCTACTATAAACATGTTCGAACGAATGCAAAGACTTCTAGTATTAAAATGTGGTAGTTACCAGGACGAGCAGGATGTACAGAAATGATTGATAGTGACAAAAAGGAAACATTAACAACTAAAGAAACTACTACTGACACATCTATGCTAAGACCATCTGACATTGAAATATTATATACAGAAAGACGAGAAATAATAAAGTTTGCGTGAAAAAATGTTTTTATTAACGACCCTGGCCATGAAACTGAAAAAACTATAAAAATATTGGGTCCCGCATAAGAAGTATGTAGAAAGAAGCATATTCAAAGACTAACGCCATTAGTTATGTACTGAGAACATATTGCGAAAAATAACACACAATTCTATGTGATGGTCATAGAGACAATTCGTTCAAGCGAGAAGAGTCCTGAGTTGGCCACTACTAATTTTGTATTTTACTCTCTTATCTGAGTCATTCTTACATAAATGTAAAGAAGAAAACACATTGCACATAAGCAGAATTCACAAGTTTCTCAAGTGTATATATATATATATATATATATATATATATATATATATACATACTTTTACTGTAATTTCTTGTGGCCTTTAATATAAAAATCCTCTAGTGTATGAACTGAAGAACTGTTCATTATCCATTTGCAGACTGGGCCAATTTTCTATTAACTCGCAAACGCTTATGGATACTTCAGGAAGAAATACTTGATTAAATATAATCGTTGAGTTTTTAATATCTTTTAGGTGTTTTACGAGTAAAACAATTATATGGATACAAATCCTTCACCTAAGTTATGAGCTAGTCTGAAAACTGTCTTTCCCTTTCTTAGTTTCTTTTGTAAGTGGGTCTGTTGTGGGCATTTTCATTTTTCAGCACACCCTAATGTAGATTCTCCAGTTACATTATACAACGGGCAGAAGAACGTGGTTATGAACATTTGTTGACTAGCCAGATCGGCACTCACATCTTTTGTATCCGGCTCTTTGAAGACAGACGAAAATCTCCGAAATATCATCAACAACATATTACGATTTATGGACCGCTCGAGCATTACTGCTGTAAAAAAAATATTTATTGTTTTTTAGCAGATTTCCCTCAAGGCAAATCAGATATTAATTTTGGACTCAACGCGAAAAATGTTCTCAAATGTTTATCAATTTATGCCTAAAAAAAAATTGTGTGTGTGTATATATATATATATATATATATATATATATATATATATATATATATATACTTGTCTTTCTATTTTTGAGGCTACATCGCTGGGAAGTATCGTCATTGTGAGGATTTCGGCTATCTGCTCCAGCGGTTGGAATTTTTTTACTATATACTTGTCTGTTACCCCTCTACCGATCGCGATTTTGGAGGGGGGTTTAGACGGAGAGAACTCTCCGTAACTATGAGGAGGATCGAAAAGTTGTATTTAATGAATCTAGTTGAAAATTTCATTTCCTATAAATACTACTTAGCATTCATTTTCTCCGTCTTCAATATGAACCAAGACTTTTCATTTTACTTTTTAACCTCCACATAACCCCACTCTTCGTAATCACAATTTAGAAGTTAACGAATAGAGATTGTTACTGTCCATTTCTATCAGAAACTACGTAAATAGAAGATAGGGAGGAGGGTCCTGCGCGGGGCTGGCTACAAGAGAGTGGGGGAGGCGATCGCCGGAACAAGAGGGTGTGTGGTGATAGACTCGTCCAACTGGAGTTCTTCAGACGGTTTTCTTCAAAGCGCTTTGGTGGATTAGTGTGTTTTTAAGGTCACTGTTTGTAGTACTCGCGAGGTACAGAGAGCGAAAGTACGGGAAGTATGAGTATATTGTTGTATGCACACATTAGGGAGTAGATAATGGCCTAATATAAATATGCCGTTAACAATTTTCGCTGAAGTGAGAAGTTTAGATTACTGTGAGTAAACTGATGTTTGAAAAAATTTGGTTTCGCTGCTATCTGTGCAACAAACAGCATCGTGCCCATTAAATAATCATTGATATTTTCCCTTATTAATGTAAAGGGGAGGTAATTTAAATAATTAACCCACTACACTGAATGTGATATTTGTGAACCCATTTTTATGGGGTGACAAGGTACTTGAAAATACGTTGGGTTATGACATCATCAATTAGTAATTCATTTCTTGACTAAAAAGTGTTTATTATATTTATACTATTCTTAATAATTAACCTTTCCTTCAACACTAAACACATTAATGGCTGAAATCAGAGCAGGAATAGTGGGGGGAGGGGTTTAGAGACGAGTTTGAAAATACGAAACACCTCCGTTATTATGAGTCCGATAGATAATGTTATAGAACCAACTTTTAACAGATTTCCCTTAAGGGAAATCAGCTATTGAGGTCGTGCTCATGACGCGATTTTCGAAAATTTTCTTCAAATGTCCATCGATCCTACCCAGGAGATGACGAAAATGAGGTCCGTTCAAAATTATATATATATATATATATATATATATATATATATATATATATATATATATCTATATATATATAAAATTGTAACCTCTGTCTGTACATTGATTTTTTTCGCGAAATTTCACGTTAACTTTTCGTTTCACATGTCATAGACACCATAACTGCATTTTGTTTCTTTCGTGTCTGTTTGTTTGTTTGTTTGTTTGTTTGTTTATTTGTTTGTTTGTTTGTTACCTTTTCACGCATAAACGGCTGAACCGAATTTTATGAAACTTAGTATGTATATTATTACTAGCCCAACTTAGACTTTAGGCTATATTAATATTCTCTAAGACAATCAGGAGTGGGGGTTATAAGGGAGGCCTGAAATTAAAAATAGCGATATTTCGTTTCCTATTGCTTTTTCAGCAAATATGCACATAACAAAAGTTGGTTATTTTGTAATTTAGAGTAACTTTGTTATATGCACTGTTGCCGTATACGGAAGTATAAATGAGTTATACGCTAAACACAATAGCGGCTGTTCACAATTTTATTTGGCACAAAAGACTCAACCGAACTAAACCAAACTCGGTATGTGACTTAGTACTAACGCCTTCGTTATAATAAGCTATACTAACATTTCTAGGGACGGGCAGGAGTGGGGGTTATAAGGGAGGCCTGAAATTAAAAATAGCGATATTTCGTTTCCTATTGCTTATTCAGCAAATATGCTTATAACAAAAGTTGTTTATTTTGTTATTTACAGTAACTTTTGTTATAATCACTTTTGCCGTATACGGAAGTATAAAGGCGTTTACGCTAAAAATTATAGCGGGAGTCAACAATTTTATTTGGCACAAAAGACTCAACCGAACTAAATAAAACACTCAGTATGTGTATTAGCACGAACGCCTTCCTTATACTATAATAAGCCATACTAACATTTCTAGGGACGGGCAGGAGTGGGGGTTATAAGGGAGGCCTGAAATTAATAATAGTGATTTCCTATTGGGGCTTCGGCAAATATGCACATAACAAAAGTTGTTTATTTTGTTATTTATAGAAATTTGCTAACAATTAATTCAAATGTATGTCAATATTTTCTCCTTAATAATTCAAATCTATGCATAATGCACAGGAAACGGGAAATATGACAATATGCAGGACAGTGAAGTCTTACATAACAAATTAATTTTATTATTAACAAATCCCCAGAAACGACGGGTGTTACCCCTAAACACTGGGACGGGTAAATGTCAAAATATTGTGCAAAATAAAGCCTTGCCAAAAATATACCATCACCATTCAGCCTCAAATGAATTCCCGAGCGAAGCCGGGTATTTGAGCTAGTATATATATATATATATATATATATGTCTGTTAACGCTCTAGCGGTCGCAATTTTTGTTTGATCGTTACGAAACTCGATATTTAACCGTTTTATGTAAAAAGACAGATCAAGTTCGTTAATGGCTGAAATCGGACCAGAGGAAGGCGGGGTTTAAAGAGGGGGATTTTCGAAAATTCCAAATATCTCCGTTATTTTGCATCGGATCGAAAAATTGTACGGAACCAATCTTATTGCAAATTAAATTTACTATAAATATTGTTATATACATTTATTCTCTATCTTGAATATTAACCGAGATATTTGGATTCTTATGAAGTCCGTGGTTGGGTATAGTTCGGATTATGTCGGCCATCTTCGTCATTTCTCGGCTCAGGCGGAAGCTTCTTCTAACCTGGCGTTTTTAGCCTTACCTTACCTTCCTTACTTTGTGAGATTTATGCAAATACGTTTTGTTCATCCGCCCCCCCCCCGTGGTTAGGGCTTTGACTAATTAAATGTGTGGTTTTTAAATATAAATTATTCTTACAATTCAGAAGCCGTTTCAGTTGGGTATTTATTTTAAATAACTGAAAGATTTCTCATTATCTAATCTTGGTGGTATTGTGTTACCAGTATGCAGATTTCTCTATTGTAAAACTTCACAGGGGAAATCTGCTTAGTTTACGCAGCCCCTGCGTGACGGACTTTTTTAAAATATTGTTGTTCTATGTCTTCTACTCATGGTGGTTTTCTTTAAAAATGGGGAATATAGGGCGAAATTGGCTTAACGTACGCAGCTCCTGCGTACCGACCATCAGGTTATGTTAATTTATATAATATATTATACAGGCGGTTGGTGATGAGGATTATTCGAAAGCATATGCGATATAAAAATCTTTATTTACGTGAAAATTCAGTGTTTAGATTCTCTGTTGTGAATTGAATCTGTCAATATGAGAGTTGTTTGAACTTTTTTTTGCTAAAAAAACCTCTTCTTCCCTCATTCATCAAAAAATGTTAGATGAAGTTTTACGAATCTAGGAACGATTTTGACATTCATGTTGGTTATAGTGACTTATTTTCTTTATCTTTTCTAATTACCTGTTTCGTTTAAGTAAATTTCATAATTATGAAATTATAAGTATAAGCATGTTTTATAAATATTTCGTTTTTATATACAGTCTAATCTTGTAGTGACTCAAATTTATGTGAAAATGACATATGAAACTTGAAAACCAATAACTGAAAATAACCAATTTTGTTAAAATATACGATATTAGTTAGCTTATTGGTAAAACTGATTGGATTCTTTAGCCCTTCAAACAACAGTTACTTAATAGTAAATACCAACTTTTAATTATGATATTTAATAAACAATTGGAATTTTGCCGATCAAAAACTATTGATATGAGTAAATTGTCTAATTAAAATTAATTGGGTGCTAACGTTAGCTATGTCAAATAAGGTGCTGGTCTTAATCACAGTTGGTGAACCTGGGGTCATGAATTTGATGCTCACCTGGACAATAGGTATTTATTTAGTGACAAGCACATTTAATAAAATCCTTAGTCCACCCTGGATATAGAAGATCCCTATTAGCATCAGTTACCCAAAGAGAACGGTAATAAATAACACTTACATTAAAATTCGATAAACTGCTTAACAAATCCTCAATTTGGGTAGTTAAAATGAATTCGCATTTTCCTACGTTTAATTTTTTCTATTTAAAAACTCTTCAATTTTACAAGAAAACTTTTGGAATAATTTTTCAAGCAAAAAAGTATTAATTGATTGATTATTTTAATATCCACGTTACTTCTGTTCTTGTAAAAAGTTTGAAATTGTAACTTTTTTGGAAAACGAAATAATGGTTTTTTTTTCAGTCCTTCTTTTACGATTGAATCTCTTACCGCACTCTCAATTTGAATAACCCAAACTTTGGTACAAATTTGTAATTACTCACGAAATACTTACAGTCTTGTATCCAACTAATCATACAACATGAGATATTTGAGGAAATGTTTGAATGAATATATTGCTACGTCTTTTTACTTACCTCAGAAATTGATAATCAGGTGGAAACACTTCCGGTCGAAGCTTTATTCCATGCCTGGCATTTGAATAATAATTTTGTACTTATCTACTGGGTGCTTTTATAAGTAGCAAATTAATAGTATAATCTACATTATTAATGTAAGAGATTATGGCCTCCTAATAAGTATGTGTTTGGCTATAGTATTACTCATATTCCAAAAACAAATTAATTCTGATCGAGTTGTAATTTTGGATGGTGTTTACATTTCAACAAGTTAAGAGAGTTTCCTCTTATGGAGAATCCAATTGTATAACCCGAAAAAATTTACGTTTGTTGGCAGCTTTATTTTATGGTCTTTATTCCTATATTATTTCTTTACGCCACCCATGGTGTCACATAATATTTCGTGTTTTGTGTGTAACACTTATTAATGGCCTATTTATCTTTATGTATTTGATTCTGGCTTGTCTGTTTGAGCGAGTTGAACGAGTGGTTTCTCAAACATCGATCATAACTACATAACTGTCACTAAACATTATGAATAAATATAATATAATATATATATGTTTGTGTGTATATATATCAAACAGGTGCGTAACGTTTGAAATTTTCAACGAAAAATTGTTTTTTGTAAGCAGTAAAAGAGTCAATTTCAAATAAATTAAGATGATTAACAAAAATGCAAACCCCTTTACTATGAGCCGGATCAAAAATTGTTATAGAACCATTCTTGATTAACTTATGATACTCTAGAATAATTGTTCAATGCATTTTTTTTCTTAACTCCAATATTACGAAAGTTATTCGTACTTTTTTGTTATCAGCCTTCAGTAAAAATCGACTTGTAATCATCGGAGTTTTGTTCTGAAGTGGAGAATATAAGGTGAAATAAGATCAGTAGTGAGTTATAGCAGCAATTTTGAAATATGCTAGTTTACGCTGCCAGTGCATGACGGTCGTTTTTGTTCATCTTTATTTCAATGATAATGCGCACCTTGTTACGAAGTCGTGTTGTATAAGGCAGTAGTTATTCCATAGAAAAGATAACACCTGTTGAGTATTTTAATAGAACCTAAATTTGATATATTGAAAATTACAAAAAAATCCAAAATTGGCTGTAGCATATATTGTGAGCGTTTGATTTACTTATTTTTCCTGACTATCATTCGTTGAAGTAGAAACATATTAATACACAATGAAGACTTTTATTTAAGATAAAGTTAATAATGAATTTGTTTTGCATCATGAAATATTTAGAATTTGGGTAATTTGTTAATAGTATTGTTAAAATTCAAATATTTATAAAATAAAAATATAAAATACAAATATAAACTTTTTTCTAGAGTTTGATGCTTAGTGATACCTCTGCAGTTCTATATCAATTTTCATTTTTTTAAAAACAAAATAATCGTATTGCATAGACGAAAAATATTAGGTAAGGATATATATGGTAAAGTAAAGTTAATTTTCATTTTAGGCTTAAGTATAATCTTGATTCTTGGTTTTGATATTACTACCTACATATCTCCTATTTAATCTTCTTCGTTCTCGTTGTCAAACGAAGCCTTCTTATCTTTATTTACATATATATGAAAGCTGAATGAAGGCGTCGAAGCGGTTGATCGTGGACAAAACTTGAGTTTCTGTTCACCCGGAGTCAGTGTGATGCCACAGACGCCTTCTATAGATTTGTGTGAATTCCCTTCAACATGAATGGTGTAGTTCTTCAATATCCCAGCTGTGAATAGGAAGACAATCATCCTGGCCAATTCTTCCCCTATGCACACCCGTTTTCCTGTAACATATCAAATACCACCAGCCTCTACATCAAATAATAATCAGCTCTAAATAGGTGCATTGCGTGATATTAATATTAGAAAACAAATTAAAGAATTAAAGTGAATTAGATAATATTTTTAAAAAAAACTTTCCTTTTGATACTACTCAGTGCTATTGTTATAACAGAAACTCAAGAATACGACTTTAAACAATATCTCCAACTAATATCTATCAAATTGCCATATTTTTATTTACCATATCTACTCCCTTGAACCAGTTGAACGTAACCCCTAAGTTAACATTGGCCTGGATTCAACCTCGTTTTCCTCCTTGCTAATTTCATATTTGCAATGAACCATATGATTTCGCGTTCTTTGCAACTTTCGTTAGTCGAGTAGCTAGAATCTAGTGCTGCTGTAAGCAGCATAAATGAATATGTGAGTTTACCATCCAATTTCAATGTCCATGAAAATTGTTTGACAGGTTTCTTACCAGAGTTTACAACTAAATATCTGAGCACTATAAAAACCAAAGCAAACATATGCCTGGTTGACCATTCTCACATATTTAAAAACCAAGACAGGTAACTAGATAAGAAGGATTTAGATTCTCCACGGACATCAAACGTAGTCACAATTTATTTGAATTTATGAAGCAGCATGAACTGCATTGTTATAACTTATTCTACTTCAGGTATTGGCAACACCTGATTTAAATGCGGATGACGAATATTACGTAAGCTAATAACGATTATGAAGATAAATGATAACAATTGTTACTTGGTGTGTGTTCCAATTGTCAGTATCTTAGCTGAAGGACCTTTATTTAAACTCACCCCTAGACCGGCACGTTTTTCTACAACTAAAGAACAAATTTAGAAACATTCTAAATACTCATGAGCATCTGAAAACTCAAAGTAAATAGGAAAATAAACACTCAGGCATTCTTATTACAATGAAGTCAAAAGTGCACACAGAATTATCGATTATTTTATATATTTATTTTGTTTAGCCCCACATCGATGGTGATTGGCAAGATCTCTCATTAAGGGGTAGTTAGAATAATATATTCATTCCATCATGTACTTGGTTATACTTTATTTATGTATTATGGAAAATATTCCTTAACTATCTGAGTGTTTCTCATATCCGTACTTTGTCTAAATGAATATAATAAAAGTTATCCCTTCTAAATCTTTTTTAAGTATACTGTAATGTATTTGATTGTATTTTATTCTATATGTATTTTTAAATGTTCATATGTTTTAGATATGTTATTATTTGTGGAATATATTGGCTACTGTCAGTTAGTTGTTCTGTCATATCTTAGGGTATGTGAAGGTTTTTTCGTTGGATGCAGCCTATCAATATGTGTTTTATCGTTAGGTGTTTGTTGCAGTATTTGCATATTTGTTGGTCCTTGTCATAAAGTGTCTATGTGTCAGGTATGTGTGGCCGATCCTGAGTCTGGCAAGAACAACTTCCTCCCGTTTAGTACTCCTATGGCTCGATGGCCACTCCTTAATTGTGCATTTGATACTGCGGAGGTGGTGGTTTACTTCCATCCATTCTGATTGCCATGTCTTTAGTATTGCCAATTACCGACTAGAAAAACATTCTTCTCTCAATTAAATCATTGATGGCAATCATTTTTGACCCAGTCGATCCATATAGACTAGTTACTATCGTCCAATGGCTACTTGTATTGTACTCAAGGGATGATGGGGCACATCATTATCTTTTGTAGATTAGATATTCCAGAACCTCCAGGGTTATTAGGGGTGGTGCCTTGCGTAGATCGCATTCTACATAAAACACCTTTACAACTACTTTACTTAACACATCTTAGTCTTCTTAGTTAGCGGTGAACCATCTCTATAGTCAGCAAAAAAGAAAATTACTTAGTAATTCTGTAAAATACTTACCATTTTGAAAAGGATTGAAGTGCTCAGTCTTGCGAACGGTTCCCTCCGAGCTGAGGAAGCGAGTAGGGTCGAATTTATTAGGTTCCCGCCAGTGATGAGGATCGTGATGAAGTGCCCATTGGTTCACCATGATCATTGTCCCAGCGGGAATCCTGTATCCGCCCAACCTAGTATCTTCCAAGCTACCATGAGGAATACCTATGCATATTTATTTATAAATATATATTTCTTTAATTTACTAGTAAAATTTATCTATTTTACTATTTACTTTTGAGTAGATATCGTTTTACAATTAATTAACTAGCAATGAGGCATTTTTTCAAACAAAAAAAAACACGGCAAGTGCAATTATTAATTAGTTGATTGAGCTATTAAAATAATTTATTTTTTTTTCTTAAAAATGAATATTTATTTTGGTGGTTACAGATATAATAGTACAGGGAGGAGCAGAGGAAACACGAGTTTTTGAACCGCTAGCACGCGGCAACGAGAGGGAGTATTGACCTTGAAATAATGTTGGCAGACAGCACATACAATGCAGTTTCAGTTGCTATGGTGCTTAGAGCATTGTGTGCTAGATGTCGAACATGTTATTTAGAGATACGGTGATATTAACTTGCCCCCTTGCTCATCCGATTTGTTGATGTGCAACTTCTTTTTGATAAAATAAATCATAAAACATGCGTTTCCTCGATGTACCTGGTATTATTATTATTATACATTGTATTTATACACACACATGTAGGCTCACACGCTCGCATTAATATAGTAAAATTCAACAAGAATTGGAAACATCACTCTTCCACAGTGTCCTAAGTCACCTTGGGCCTTGTTGGCTCTAAGAATCCTGGGCTCAAACCTTTCAGGCTTTGTTTCCAGAGTATCCATCAACGCCCATGTCGCACACACATACATCAGTACATACCTGATAATGGAGTGAGAGGCCCATTGCAACAAGAACCTCAAGAATCCGAGAAGAAAGCGAGGTTGACACTAGTTATTCGCTGATCGATTTTAGTGACCTGGTCGTTATAGCTCCGAGGTACAACTGTTGAGAAGGATAGGTCCCATAGGGTTTCGAGATGTATGTTAAGGTTTACTACGAAGTACACTGTCTCTTCTAGGTTTACTTGCAAGTCTAACTCTTTTAGAGACCACTTTCTTTTTCATGCTCCCAAGGCCAGTATGGATTGTATATATATGTAATATAATCCGTTGACAAACCTGGAGGCATCACCTTATTTAAACAGTCATTTACAAGGGCTGTATTGAATTTATAACAATGACTAGTACCTGTAATAAATCGTCCCCATCACACCCAAGGGGAGGAATCCTCCCACATCTACCGTCGGAAGCTACTCCACTCACGGTTACCAAGCAAACCAGTATAGAGGGTTCAAGGTTCGTCCAGACAGTAGTCAATCAGTTGGAACTCGAAAGAGCAACAAACTACGTTCACTCTCGCTGTGGTCTGGTAGTGAACTTGTATTCTCAGTGGCCACCCATTTAAGCACCGATCATGAGCAATATTGTTCGACTTCGATGACCTCGAGTCTGACACTCTACCACTGCCAACAGCCTCAATAGAATAATTCACATTTAACTCTAAACACAAACACACATACATACACACACACGCACACACTCACACACACTCACACACACACACACGCACACACACACACACACACACACACACACACACACACACACACACACACACACACACTCATACAACACGCGTACACAAAACTGACTATTACCATACCTAGTGGTACCACTGGCCTGATCCTCATGGTTTCGAGTATTGTTGCTTCTGTGTATGGGCAGGCCTGTAAGTCATCCAGGAAAGGCTCTTTTCTGCGTCCAAGGACGGAATCAATTTCCTCTTGCACTTGCTCCTGAATTATATATATATAACACAACTAAAATAAATGAATTAGTTTTGGGATAATCTATTTATTTATTTTTATATATAAATATATTTTTCATATCGATTAAAACAAAATCCCTTAAATGTGAGTTTCTAATTATAAACTACGATTCCCATTCAGTATAAAGTCTAACTACAAATGTGCAGAGCAAACGATAGTGCTAACTTGCGTCATTTATTTGTGTGTTTGAAAGTTACAGCACTTACTTATTTTTAAGAGGTTTAGCATATTATCAGTAATAATGAATATCGCATCAGCAGGGTTTTACATAACATTTTAAAAAGATCGTCACGTTGGAACTGGGAACCACAGAACTCCCAATAATAATGCACATATTTTGAGTTTAACACAGTTTGAAATATATTTACTGTCCTAAAGCTCTATTTCGGAGTTCAGATTAGCCATGTGAGTTAAGGTGTTGGTCTTAATCTCCCTTGAGTGGCGAGACCGATTCCCTCCTGGGCAATATTATACCACCTGGGGCACATAAATAAAATCCTTAGTCTCACCCTTGCCTGTCCTAATTAACCGCTGTTGTATAAAGTGGCCATAAATAAATAATAATAATAACAATATTTCTGCCGAAAGAAGGTAAGATGGAGTGAGTTGATTCGAACTTGCACAGATAAATATAAAATAGCCCTTCTTGGCTTGGTTAAAGGGTCTCTACGCGGTCCCGTGTAATGTAGCAGGCGTCCGGTAAATAGTGAGTATGGCTCCATCTTTTGATTTATTATACTCTATTTTGTATTATTTTATTTCTGTTGTGATCTAGTAGTATAACAATAAATTATTTACTTTTCGTAAAGTATTTTAGCATTAAAGAACGGCCAGAATAAGAAGGATCTAGTCTTCCTATCATAATTACTGATGAGGAGCTGAAATAAAGGGCGCGAAACATGTAGAGTTTTAATATAGTGAATGAAGTAGAAGTTTCTATAAATTCTGGCTGTTTGCCTATTAGCGATACCAGATGAGGGAAATAAAGTAAATCTATTGTTAAAACAATACTTAATATGAAAGGGTGTATTCTTGCCTGGACTCGTGGGTGGAGTGCAATGAATAGCAGAACCCATCTAAGGGTTGCTAAGGTTGTGTCCAACCCTGCTCCAAAGAGGTCAGCCAAGACGTGCATCATCTGCTCCTCGGTGAAATATTGACCCTTCTTCTGTCCCATAGCTTCCTGGTACATGCTTAGAATATTTTTTGGTCCTCTCTTCTCTTTTCCTATCTCTCTGTAAACGTCGTGAGTCTTTAGCTGCCCGTCTCTCATGAACTTCAAAACTCTCGCGTACTTCGGCAAATACCTGAGGAAAAAAATAGCTGGACATGAGTTATAGGTAGCTACATAAGCCAGCAGACTGTAATAAAGGATATAGTATGCTTTACAAGAGCTGTAACATGGAAATGGGCGGGTGTTGTGGCTAGGTTTGATGACATGCAGGTTGGTGAAACTAGTCACCGAATGGACACCGTATGACAGGAGGAGGAATTGATTGGGGGATATAATCCTAAATATATTTCTACATAACGCATTATATGTGAAATTAAAATATTTCTAAAGAACGGACAATATGTGATTTCTAAATCGAAAAATGTATTCGGAATCAAATTATTTCTAAAGAACGGACAATATGTGTAATTAGAATATTTCTAAAGAACGGATTGTATAAGGAATTAGAATATTTCTAAAGAACGGACAATATGTGGAATAAGAATATTTCTAAAGAAACGATTGTATGGGGAATTGGAATATTTCTAAAGAACGAACAATTTGTGGAATTAGAATATTTCTAAAGAACGGATTGTTTGTGGAATTAGAATATTTCTAAAGAACGGACAATATGTGGAATAAGAATATTTCTAAAGAACGGATTGTTTGTGGAATTAGAATATTTTTAAAGAACAGGTAATAATGGAATTAGACTATTTCCAAAGAACAGGTAACAATGGCATTAGAATATTTCTAAAGAACGGATTGTATGTGGAATAAGAATATTTCTAAATTACGAATTGTAAGAGGAATTAGAATATTTCTAAAGAACAGACAATATGTGGAATTAGAATATTTCTAAATCAGGGATTGCATGTGCAATTAAAATATTTCTAAAGATCGGACAATATTTTCATGGAAACACCTAAAGTCAGAATAGAAGTTCAATGGTGATGGGGGGGGGGGGGAGCCTCAACCTCTCCTACACATATTCTATATTCTTTGTGAAAATAAAATGGCATTACTGCAAGAGAAAATGTGTATAACAGGAAGCCTTGTTAATTCGATTTCCTGTCTTTAATAAAATCGGCAATCTTCCTGTTCCACTTATTCAAAGTATTCTTATACTTGTGTGAAATAATACTTCCTTATTTTTTTTTTGCTGGCACGAAATACGATTCCTTACAATAATATGATATTAACAATATCAAATCTCATTTTAGGTTAAGAATCCTTGGTCCCCTAATTTGACAATAATATAACGTTTCTTGTGTGTGTGTGTGTGTGTGTGTGTGTGTGTGTGTGTGTGTGTGTGTATGTATGTGTGAGTGTGTGAGTGTTTGTGTTACTAGGTAAATTTATTTATAGACACTATATTCTTAATATGTATGACAAAAAAAAACAAAAAAACAACATTAATATTACGCAATGAACTAATTTTACTTTCAACATCGCCAAAGCTGCGAAACTCCAATAAATAAATTAATAATTTTACTTTGCTTACCACTAATAAAGTTTCTACCTTCATTATTCTCATCTATCAATATCAAAGATTTACGAATATAGCCTTTCATTATAAATGCAGATCATGCACACTGAAGGCATGCTACTTACACTGAAGGCAAGCTAAAAATTTTCACTTATACCTTTTAGAAGAAATAAGGTTGTAACTATACAAACTTTGGGACACTAACGGTTTTTCTATGGTGGGGAGAGGAAGGATAATTGAAAACAAGATTGAACTGTTATATTAGAATGTATACAAAATATAATTTGATTGGTAATAAGAGAACAACAGGTTGTGTGGGCTTCTTGTAAATGGCCTAAGCACTTTAATGGTAGCAGTACAGTTATTAGTTTGAATCTAACGGCAGTATTTGATTAGAGGTGCCTGAATTATATCAGAAATAAGGTGCCATCTGATGATTTAAAGGCGTTAATGTGCGGCTAATATGAGGCCATCAAAATCAATTATTCAAGCAGAGAATTCAGAAGGCACTGCCTTAACCATGTATAATCCATTATGAGGCTGCTTACCCAAGCCTCTCATTAAACAATAGCTCTGGAAAATAGGGAGGTAATTAAGGCCTTCTATTGGACTGAATGGAGCCGAGGCAAGCTCCGATAAAAGATTAGATCTCTACATGATAAGCTGCCGTGGTTTTACCTCGTCCGGAACGAATTAGCTGAGAGAAGAATAAGGTAAGGAAGAAGAGGAGAGGAAAAAAAAAACGCTTTGGAGAAGATGGAAGAGAGGAGTATCCCCCTAATTCTGACCCAAAGACCCAGATCTCTGGCCCAGCTAACCCCACCCCACCAGGCCCTTCTTTTTTTTACGATGAGAGCTAGGGAGGGGAGTTTTGAGAGCAGTTGTGGTTTTGAGGGTACTATCTTACCATGCCCTATATTCTTGGCTAGTTGTTTTCATAGAACCATTTCCAACTCTTCTTACAAACCATGGGATCGGGAGAAAATCATTTTTTTTGCTGGATACATAATTATTAAAAATTATTATGCAATGGTAGTAACACATGACAATCCAGTTCAAAGTTTTAAGCGTCTTTGTATTACAATTTTAATTGGCGCAGACTTGACGGAGTATTATTTAAAAAAAAACCCTAGTATTTATAATTTATTTTATTTTTCCTTTAGTTTTCGATTACTGTTGAATTACAAACTTTTTTATTTTAATAAACTAAAAATAAGTTCTTGTACATTTATCGTTATTAGTGTGTAATTTAGGCCTTGTATATTCATTTAAATATCATTACTTTTAACATTAATTTACTGAGTTAATGTGTCTTTTTATGAGAAGTCAACAAATGGGTTTCAAATTAGGTCCTTAATATTACTTAATAAATTTGAAAAATAGGGTTGTATTTCTAACTTATTATTTGAGCGTTTCCATCATGGAATTATGATCAGTCATAATTATGTTTGTAAATAATAATTATATAATAACTAATAACTTTTTTGACTTTATGACCTCTGCTTTTCTACACCCTAAATTTGGTTACCAATGAAAATCAAACTTGGGGCCAAATGTGAGAAGCTTTTTCGTAATAAAGAGCTTTTTAATGTAACTACGAATCGATCGTACATTGAAAGCTACTATCGCTCATGTATCTTCAACCTCGATTGGAAAAATAACATGAATTTATACTTTTTAAGTCAGTTAAAATTTATTTCTCAACACTGAGCACATTTTCTTTGTCAGTGTGAAGATAGATCTCATGTGGAATGAAAAAATCAACTAACTTGGAACCAAGATAAATAAGCCACTCTACTTATAAAGGTACTTTTTATTAATGAATATATTTGTTATTTGATAGTTGCGTTGTAAACTTTTTCTTCATATATACCTGTAGCTTTTGGCAATTATTGTTATTTATACACTTAACAATTAATTATTGCAAATTAACAATAAGTTTTGCTGACCACTAAACAGACTTGAGGATCGTTTTTTATATTATTGCCGAATTAAGCGTATTCAATATTATCCATAAAATCATGGATAAGTCTAGTCTCAACGATTTTTTATTCAACTTTTTTCCTTTTTAATATTGCTTCAAACTCTTTAGATTGGGCAAACAATGCCTTTAATCAAAATTAACTCAGTCGCATGGAATGTTTTATTTGCTTTGTGTATCTCCTACACCTGAGGTGAATCAAAGGACTAAAAAATAATAGTTAATTGACTAATGTTTATCCTTCTACAGAATACGAACACTTTTAGGGGCTTTCATGTACAGCACCTATATCTTATGCTTGAATAATGTTGCGACTGTCTGAATGATCGAATTTTCATAGGCATTTTACATTTCATTTCAATTACTTCATTAACTGGCTCAAGATCATATAAATTTACATTTACAGTAGCAGAAAATCCTTTTTATAACAGAACACTTTTTACATGTAACAATTAGAAATCTAATAGTTCCCATAATTGAACAGGGGACCAATCACCCAAGGAGCTAGTTTATAATTCAGAATAAAGATCACACATTAGAAATTATATAGACATACTAGCCGTAATTATTTAAATCCAATGTGACCTTAATACAGGTATAAAGTTGATGATGCCGGCTACTCCAACAAGCTTGACTCCTTCTTCTGCCAAGTTTTGAAGCCACTTCCATGTCTCGTCATCAAAATCAAAAGTTTTACCGAAAACCAAAGTGTTTACTACATTGCCCACAGTATGGGTGAGGATTTCTCGTGGATCAAACGCCCCCTCCTTCCGCTTCTCTTCGAACATCTGTAAAAATATTTGAAATGTTGAGGTTTTGAAAGGACACTGCTCAGTATAAGACTAAACAATATAAAGCTGTCAAGAACTAGTTATACCCTTCACTTGACCCGTACCGGTCCTCCTACACCAAATACTCTAACCTTCAATATCCCTAGCATGGCCTAGACTTGAACATCCTATCTGCCATGCAGTCAATTTAGCCTTCCTAAAACTAAGAACCTATCCAAATTAGACATACAACACTTCCTTAAGAAATAAACTCGTGTATCATCCTCAACATCCCGTCAATAAGTTTATATTTCTTCCTTCAAATGTATCAGTAAATTATTTCCAGTCATCTTCTATGTTCCCGTTTCAAGCACTCCCTTCAAATTATCAAACTTTGTAGCCATTTTATTTTTCATTAGTTAGGCAAGAAAATGCGGATAGACCCGTTTAAGGAAACTATTTATGTTCAAGAAGTGAAAAAAAAAAAAAAAACTTTATTCCACTGTTCAACTTTCATTTCAATTTTTCATTTACAAACCTAGGATTAAGATCTATTGTATTAACATGGTATTAGCAATTTTATCTTGACTCGGGTTTCACACTCCACTTAATCTATATTTTATTATATTTTCCTTCATATTGCACGCCACTTCAACTTAATGAGAGTGGCTCAATAAATTTTTACGAAGTTAAAATGCACAAAACTCACCTCTCCGCAAAACCAGGTTAGAATACTTTATCTGAGAAAAGGAAGTCCAATACTTGGAAAATTAGAATTGCAATTACTTTATTTTGTTCTATTTTTATACGGAGGAAGTGTTTCAAGCCGTTGTTCTCTGAATAGGTTTTTAGGAAACCTAATATTTCAAGTGTAAAGCCTCTAAAAAAAAAACGATGGGATAGAATGTTAGGGACTCAAAAAAAATGGATACTTCTGAGTTATTGTAATGTACATCACATTATATTATATTTTCAGCTCCTACATTTACTATATTTCATTTTCAGCTCTCATTACCAAGACTTGGTGAAATTTCATATTAGGGATTTCATATTTGTGGGCTTCCTCTTTTAATCATAATCGACAAATAAAGGGGGTTTAAAGGAGGGTGAAAATACAAAATTTCAAATTTTTGCAATTGTATGTGAATGTACGTTGCTTGTAGGTACGTATGTTCCATTACTCAAAAACACTAAGCCTTAAACTATTCGATTGCTTCATGCTTAGGTCTGTTGTAACATTTGGTCAAATATGTAACTGTTTAAAGAGTTTTTGACTTATATGTCTTTCAGTATCACTCCAATATTTATTGATATATCTAGTATCCCGTAGATTTGACCAACTAAACATTAATTAATTGATTGCCTAATCTGACAAAGGATTGACCACATAGCCTTGTGCATTCATACTATTTTGAGTTTAACACACTTGCTAAGAATCATTATAAGGGGAGGGGGCAAGTGCTAAAATACCGAACAATTTTTATTTTTCCATTACAATAAACGAAAGAATACCAATGTAGTGAAGACTAAATTATACCCTTCTTTAATTTTCACTTCTTCTTCTTTTTATTGCGCAGATATTTTTAATTAAATTTTTGTGAAAACTAAATTACTTGATACATAGGTTTTATTTGAGGTTAAATATTAATTTGTCAATGTATATGTTTGTATTTGTATATATATATATATATATTTATATATATATATATATAAAATTTCAAAGAAAACCTAAACGGAAAAACCCATAGTATCCTTAAAGTAAAAACTTACTGTCAGTGTTTCCTTGAGACCTTCCAGAATCCGAGTTTGCATGAGCTCTCGCTTTCCACCCACTTTCACTGCCCCAAGATTTTTGAGACATGTTGATATAAATTTCCTTTGCTCTCTCCATTTATCTCCTTCCACGGCAATAAGACCTATAGTAATATAAATAAATTCAATAAATGCTCACATGAAGTGCCTCTTAATATATCATGCTCATTGTTAATATGAAATGAGCAGGAGTAACGGTTTAATGAAAGCCGACAACTAAAAAATGCATACGTTTCGGATCATAATCAAGTTAGAGAAAAAACTTACATAACAACATTTATAGAACATTACATTTGCAATACGATTGGTTCTATACCAGTTTTAATCCGACTTACAATAATGGAGAAATTAAGAATTTTCCCAATTTCCCCCCTTTAAACCGCCCCTCCTCCTACTGGAGATTTTTTGGCCGTTAACGAAGTAGATCTTCATATTTACATAAAACGTTTAAATAACGAGTTTGGTATCGATCAAACAAAGATTGCGACCCCTAGAGCGTTGACAGTATATATATATATATATATATATATATATATATATATATATATATATATATATATATCTGTGTGTGTGTGTGTGTGTGTGTGTGTGTGGGGGGGGGTGTATTATAGTCACGCAAAGTGTTTCCAAAAATGAAGATGAAGCGTTGCCTTTCAGGAGCTGAGCTCACGTGACGAGGGAACAACTGTAAGTTCACTGAAGATGAAGCGTTGCCTTTCAGGAGCTGAGCTCACGTGACGAGGGAACAACTGTAAGTGCACTGAAGAGGAAGCGTTGCCTTGTAGAAGCTGAGCTCACGTGAAGAGGGAACAACTGTAAGTGCACTGAAGATGAAGCGTTGCCTTGTAGAAGCTGAGCTCAACTGACGAGGGAACAACTGTATGTGCACTGAAGATGGGTGATGCCTTGTAGGAGCTGAGC
The DNA here is from genome assembly GCA_019009955.1 of Riptortus pedestris. Lineage (NCBI taxonomy): Eukaryota > Metazoa > Arthropoda > Insecta > Hemiptera > Alydidae > Riptortus > Riptortus pedestris. The sequence goes on along the minus strand of CM032228.1, from coordinate 195,753,676 downwards.
TCACGTGACGAGGTGACAACTGTACGAGCACTGAAGATGAAGCGTTGCCTTTCAGGAGCTGAGCTCACGTGACGAGGGGACAACTGTAAGCGCACTGAAGATGAGGGGTTGCCTTGTAGAAGCTGAGCTCACGTGACGAGGGAACAACTGTAAGCGCACTGAAGATGAGGGGTTGGCTTGTAGAAGCTGAGCTCACGTAACGAGGGAACAACTGTAAGTGCACTGAAGATGAGGTGATGCCTTGTAGGAGCTGAGCTCACGTGACGAGGGGACAACTGTAAGCGCACTGAAGATGAGGGGTTGCCTTGTAGAAGCTGAGCTCACGTGACGAGGGAACAACTGTAAGCGCACTGAAGATGAGGGGTTGCCTTGTAGAAGCTGAGCTCACGTGACGAGGGAACAACTTTAAGCGCACTGAAGATGAGGTGTTGCCTTGTAGAAACTGAGCTCACGTGACGAGGGAACAACTACGTATAAGCGCACTGAAGATGAGGTGTTGCTTTGTAGGAGCTGAGCTCACGTGACGAGGGAACAACTGTAAGCGCACTGAAGATGAGGGGTTGCCTTGTAGAAGCTGCGCTCAAGTGACGAGGGAACAACTGTAAGCGCACTGAAGATGAGGTGATGCCTTGTAGAAGCTGAGCTCAAGTGACGAGGGAACAACTGTTAGCCTTGAAAGCTATCTGCCATTTTAATCCAAGAATTTTGAGTGTAGAGATGTGACTGCACTTTTACAAGCACCCTAACCATCTACATATGTTCAACTCATCTCAGCAGGTTATTAGTCGCTGAATAGTAAGTCATATTTTTACATATGTACTTAAATTAAACCACATCTTATTATACATGTACTTCAAGCTTCATTCTCCCTGAAGAGGCTTTAGAAAATAAAATAATGTGAATGAAGATAAGCATTGGCGATTATATTTGTTGGTGACACATGTTGGCTCGGGATGTCCTTGTTGAGAGAGGTTTGTTGAACTTAGGAACCGCACCCCCACATTTTGCATGAGACTCACCTTCTTCCAATCCACAACTTCTCCAGTACTACCGCACTTGTAGAATGTTAAGGTCATCTTCTCCCCTCTTAATTCCTCACCTTGCTCATACCACGTTTTTACAATACTATATTAAATATCTTAGTCCACGACTCATGGTCAATGCTCATATTAAACGAAATATGTTTTATGCATTACATGAATTTTATTTAAACTCAATATGAAATTTTGTTACAGAATGCATCTGAACGTTTGTTTGTTTTTATTGTATATTTCCGATAGTTCTTGGCTTAAATTTGGTCGTTCTTATTTTTAGGGAATTGCATTATTTATATAAATTAATTAACTAGTGAGAAGGTTTCATATTTTTAGCTTGTAGTTGGAGTAGTTCAATGACTCATGACAGAAGACCATTTTAGTTATAAAGGAGATATTTATTGATCGTTTTGAGGGAATTTCTCTTTAGGAATAAGAGTTATTGAGGTTATACACTTGGCGGGATTTTCGAATATCTTCTTCTAGCAATCTTTATTTTTGTTTAATCGTTACTGGATATAATATATATTATTGCTTCATCTAAAATTAAAGCTAATAGCTGGATTTAGTACAGAAAAAGGAGGAAATGAAAAATATCTCCATTATTATGAGTAGGATCAAAATGGTTTCGTGGCCATCTATAATCCTGGAATGGTCTTATTGCAATTTCGAATACCAAATATAGTTTCCAACGGACCTTTACTGTGTGAGAAATATTCTCGTGTATTATAAGTATAACGCCATCAATAAAAATAGTATTTTCTATCAGAATCAAATTTTACTTAATATCTAACCAATTCAGATAAAACTAATAGGGAAATTTAGTAATGATCATAATCGGCCGAAGAGGATATAAAATTAGAAATTTTGAAATATCTCTATTATTTTGAGTGGAACGAAAAGATGCTATTTTAATCAATCTCATTAATCATTTAGCGTACTTCAATTGTAGTTATACTCTAATATTAAGTAAGTTATTTTTATCTTTTTGTTTTCAACCTTCAATAACTAAAGCAATTATATCACTTACACACTGTGCTTACATAGGGTTATTATTACTGGAGAAATAGAAAATCTAATTTGAGATGAGACCAACACCGTGTATTTTCAGTAGGTGGGAAATCTGCTTAGTATACGTAGTATGTACCTGATGACTGAGTTTTAATAGTCTATTATTTTCATTAATTTAGATATAATTTTAGTAAATAGCACAAAGTGGGCGTAAATAAATAAAGTAACATAGTAAATAGGTAATTATCATATGCGAGTTAGCAATTCAGGACCTCTCTTGGCCGAGTATCAAAAATTAGTCTAATTATTTAATTGTTTTCGTTTAACTCAATAATTTTGCTATTTCTTACTCGAAGCTTCTGGGTCCATAATTTGCCTTTCAAGCTAAAATAAATATTGCAATGAGTTTTAATTCAGTTGCGTTGATGCCGGAATCTAGTTGTACCCTGTGTAGCCCCTATTCTGTCAGGATGTGACAATGACTGCTTCAAGTGTCTCGTGCGCTTAATGGACAAGAGTTTTGGCGAAGTATGTAGTTAGGACGTGACCTTGACGTATTTAAGAGGTGAATGACTACGCACGCACCATCCGGCTATTTCTCACGGCCTTGCACTATTTTTATCCTAATTGGCCAATTACAACAATTTCGGGAGCAAACTACCGTGTATTTATAACGACACCTGCCTGGGAGGAGTTTAGCAATTAACTTTCACCACTCATCAGCTCACACCTCAACGTTGCTCGCTCAGAAATTACTTCAATTACCTTGAAGACTTACATTACTTTATGTAATACCTGTCATTCGGAAGTCATTTAGATTCATCAGCAAGTTTGATATTTCAGAGCAGAGTCAATAATCTCAAATTGTCATATGCTGCCTAATAATAATTAAATTCTCCTACAATAATTGCTAGTCAGTTCTAAAAATTGTGAGTAGTTTGATGTATAAATCTCTATTAAAAACGTCTGTGTTTGAATTAGAGTTAATCAGATTTCATAACTCAGACAATCTCATCTGTATAACAATTTACTAGATGAATGCCACTTCTTTCCCACCAAATATGTTGTTAGTTATTTATAATGATCTGAACATTTGAAATTACATCACACCAGACGATGTCACAGGTCCCTAACTATCGAATTCTTGAAGGGGTAATAAATCTCATATGGGGGTGACAGAAACTAAGCGACGTCTGTGACACATAATGTCATTCGTACTAACTTCCTGTGACACTGTCTGCCATTCTTTGTGGTCAACATCATGTGTTAATAGCATTTTTTATTTTATCTCCAGCACTTCGTATAGCATACGTGCTTTATTTAAACAAGTTCAAGTCGAGATAGTATGTTTGATGGAAAAGACGTACTTTATGTTGGCATGAAAAACGTCTTTACAATTCTCTTGACACTAATATTTGTTAATGTCTTCATATTTTCATTCATACTCCTTGTTTACAATCAGACTATTATTCTCCTTCATTATTTTTATTTTAATGACCAGGGGCAATTTAAATAAGTAGTGTACTAGAATGAGCACATAAAAGTCAATTATATACATATGTATAAAAAAATATATTTTTCGTTTGGCATTATAGACATTTGTGGTATTTAGCTTCTCGAACGAGACTCGAGGACATTCTGTGAGTCGTGGTAGATGTACCTACTGCTTTACACGCATGATCATCGGGACTCTCCCCCCTCCATTTATATATATTTGAAATGTGGCTAGACAAGGTTTAATAAAGTGGAGTTAGTAAATTTTGTGCGACGATGATATTAAATTTGTGAAGAAGTAACGTTTAGGAAGTAGGGGAAAATCATTTCAATAAAGTTGGGTATATATATTTACTAAAGTTGATTGTCGAGTCTTTTCTATTTAAATTATTCTCTAAAATATGCTAATATGCCCTTTTTAAGGAACACATTTTTTTTTTTAATTTTAGGATACGTCTGGTAATGAAAATGGTTTTCATGGAATATGAATATATCTCTTTTTTTACCTCCACTATTTTAATAGCAGATTATGATGCATGAAGTTCGGCGTAATCTGCTAGCTAATTTTGTCGTTATAGTTAAAAAAAAAGTGCCTTTTAACTATGTGGATTATTATATAATCCTTTAATTTCTACCACATACCACAAATGTCTTTCTGCATAGGCAGTCATTCTGTAGTTAAGAATAGCTTTTACTCATCAATAAGGGAATGAAATAAAAATGGTTTCCCTACATGGTTTTCTAAAGGTTAGATTAATTCAAGCAATAAACATTCTCTTCATTTTTTTAATGCTTCAAGCTTTCAGCCAATGAACACAAGCCTCCCCCTTTCTCTGACCATTCCCTGCTAAAGACATTAAGGGCAGCAGCCGGGAAAGGAATAAGAACACCCCCAGCTCTGGACCTGCACACGTCGAGTAGTCAAGATCTGCTTTCTTTCTTTGACTCTGCACCATGGACTGTACGGCCCTCATTGTCACTGTTTCTCGCAGTAACAATTTCCATGTCATGTTATATATGTTTTTTCTGTCAGCTGAAGTGACATATTCAAATAGTGAACTTTTACAACATCCATTCCCTAAATGGAATATAATATTCTCATTTATATTGAAGCATTTCATAGAAACGTAATAAATTAGACTTAATGGCCGGAAGTCGGCAGTCAAAAGCTTCAAATTGACAAAGACTAAATAACGTTTGACAAAAACATTGACCCCAATCATACATTTAATATCCTTTATATATTTTTTTTTCGAAACATTTTTTGGTATATATGTAGACTTTTAAGTAAACCCCCAATACCTCCTGATAATTCAAATTCTCATATAGCCTGTGTTGTACCTTGGCATAGTAGACTCACTAAACCCTTTAAAATTTTCAGAGCCCTTTTTTTAAATCATTGAGTAACAAAAGGACGGACTGATAACACACAATTACCTTAGTTATTTAGTTACTAAATATACACACACACACATATATATATATATATATTTAATATTTGAAAATGTTATTTTCGCGTTAGGAGTAATTAGCGGCATACGCTGCGTTAGATCTCACAAGAAAGAATGACGTATCTAAGTTATACAAATTTATTTTAGTTGTATTTGTTCTCGAACTATATTATTTCCAGTCTAATAATAATTCTCAATAACATTACTTATTTGTATTTTTAAAATTTACTTATTAGGCAAGAAGGCAAATAATTTTTTTGATTGGAATTAAAAAATGAATAGTCTACAAGAGGAGCAATCACAGCTGACCTAATAGTGGTATGTTTTGGTTCGAACAACTGGTTGTGGACGAGCTGATTATAACACATATTTCTAAGCTAATAGCTACCAGCTGTTTACACATTGGAAGGCATGTATGCATATTAATGCAGCCCCAAAGCTGCTTTACAACTATATCCGTTATTAATCATGGAATAGTGCTACTGGAAATTCCCCAACCACCTGATGCACAAAACAGGCCTCAAACCTACATTTCATTGAGGATAAAACCTTGTATTTTCATTAAATAAAACCAGAAAGTTCAGATCAATTGACAATTTATTTTGAGAAAATATAATCCGACGAGCTGACCTCGCTATATCGAGAAAGAATGTGAATACGAGAGACGAAAATCTTTAAGCCAATTTTTTTAATTAGGAAACTTCAATGAAATATACTAACTGAGCTTAAAATAACATGTGAGTTCGGGTTTATCTTATGTTAACAAAACTCATTCCCTTAATGGATATACAAAAAACATTTCAATCTATAGAGGAATTACATAGATCAGGATCAAAAACTTTGTCACCTGCAGGTCTGAAGCCTAAACTTCCAAGTTCATAAATGTTTATAACGTTTTAGAACCGTAATCGTGATTCTAAACTCAATAAGTTCTCTACATTTTTTCGATAAAACGAATATTAACGAAGCTGTTGACGAATATGTATTTTGACATCGAAGTAACCCTCTCTCCCCAATATTCGAATTCTCCTACCTCTATAACCTTTGTTATATCTTAGGATAATTGACTCTCGACTAAAAATGGTCATATAAATCCTCCTAGCCGTTTTTGAGTGCTTGAGTGACAAACGGGCTGATTGACAGACTGAAAGACAAAGAGACAAGATTTTCAGTTTTGATGGCATTGTTCTTAGGATGGTCTGAAACGCGAAAAACACCACTTACTTAAATTAGAGTTTCATTTATATAGAATAAAATATTAGAAGATTGCTTATTAAGTTAACTAAAATATATGATTGTGATTGGTGATTTTACTTTTCATGATTTGTTTTTTTTTTCTTTCTGTAGTTCGTGTTGTGCCACCAAAGAAATAGAAGTTAAATAGTTAATTTGTTATTCAATTCTTTCGATTAAAGAAAAGAAAAAAAAATTTTTCCAAATTAGTGTAAACGATGCACAAGGAAATTAAGCCAATCTTCATGGCTGAAATAGTAACTAGCTCAAGGATGAGATCCCATAATTTCCTAGAATTAACGTTCTATCCATGTTGGAAAAAAATTAGCAAATATAATTTAAATTATAATATTTTAACTTATTATGTCAAATACTCCATTACATAAACGAGAGTATTTTTGTTAGAATGTCACAATATTATTTGATATTTTTTTTATAATGCCGCAAAGTTAACATTAATCATAAATTAATTTTTTCAGTTGTGGGAATCTATAAAAGTAAAATATTTGTGAGTTAAACAGATAATTTGCCAGCCAATAATGGAAAATGCGATTGGAATATATTTAGGTGTGGCTAATTCGAAGGAAGAATAGCGGCTGTGTAGTATAGCCAAGGACGAGGGTCCAATGATCTACATTTTGGCGAGTAAACAACTTTGATTAATGTACTCAGGTTAAAGTTTTTGCTTTTTATTGCCTCGCCTACGACTCCCAGACGCGCCATTTACAACATCATATTATATAACGAACTACATCAGTTAAATATAAATTCATATTTGGACTCCAACAATTCCACATAAACCGTAGATTAAATATAAGTTAAACTTAAAAACGTTTTATATCAGAGGAGGGAATTCATTTTGCTTAACACTCATTGTCTTAACTTGGAAACTACGCGAGCAGTGTTAGCGGAAAAAATTGCTATTGGTGCTCATAAGTATCAGTGAACTTCAGATCACAATGTTGATGCCCAATTTAGTATTTGACATTTGTATAATATACCTGAAGAAACAATTAACAGCATAAAATAGTAGTAATCTGTGGGCAAGGCTGCAGATCTTCCATTCCTCAAAGTGTAATTAAGTTTAAATAAATAAAGATATTTTCATGAATTCTTACAGTTTATAGAGTTGACAGGTTCAGACAGTTCACAAGCCAAGAAGTACAATACGGCATTTTATCCTCTATCATTTTCAGTATTATTTGAAAGTATTTTCTCGGATTATAAAGTTCGCTTAAACTTTAATTAATATTTGAAAAAATATACCACTTTCTACCGGAAAGAAATAGATTTTTCTCAGAGTAATAACTAGTGAAACATTTATATTTTTCAAATATCAACCATTTCGACAAATGTACATCGTTTTTTTTTTGCAATGCATTAAGTATGGTCTACATTTAACTAGGTAACCTTGTCCATGTCCTTTATCTTCCCGTAGCTTATCTCGTTTTGAAATCTGGCATGGAAAAGGTAAATTAGTTCAACAATTATTAATTTAGTCAATACATTGTTTTATAAGACCTCCAATCACAATGGGGTGGCTATTGTTTGAGGCATTTTAACCTGTGGGGAAGTCTAGCAAGATTAACACGGACGCGATGACTCGAGATGAAAGCCAAAGTTAGCGTCACTGATGATTTTTAATTTTTTAAACAAAATCTATGAGAATCATTATCGCATTCAACGTTTAAACTCAGGATTTTTGACGTCTATTAGCCCAATGTCATCTCAACAGTTATTACGGATGGAAAACATGGACTCTTCTTATGTTTGAAACGATTTGAGAAAGAATATTCGCAAGAAAAGTATTTAGTAACGTGTGAGCGGCAATGATAGGAAGTCAGTCACAAGCAAATCTAAACCAATGGGTACCTATGAAAAATCCAATATTATTAATGGAAGTTAGTTTTACGTTGAACCAATCTTTCGAACAGGTTACCCGTAGGTAAAGAGATGTAAGGTGAGGTAAGTAGAACTTAGTTCTATGTCCGCCTGCTACGCGGACTGCGAGCCATCCATCAATAATCAACTCATTAACAGAAAAGAAGTAACAAACAGTAAGATTAAAACTAAATTGATTATCTTCATATCAGATTCAACATGTTTGTTGGTGAGCAGAGTTTGGGTTGATAAGATCCAAACGAGAATATGAAAATATTTCTATATTCTCTCCATTTCTTCAATAACATTATCTATGACTGGGCTGTAATATCTATAGGACTACTCATTAGTAGGCAGTGTTTAGTCGTCGTCAGGTGTAGATACTCTCATTGGATTAGAAGGCAGTGTTAGTCCTCGTCAGATGATAGGACTACTCATAGTAGATTAGTAGGCATTGTTTAGTCCTCGTCAGATAATGAGACATCTTAGTGGATTAGTAGGCAGTGTTTAGTCGTCGTCAGGTGTAGATACTCTCATTGGATTAGAAGGCAGTGTTAGTCCTCGTCAGATGATAGGACTACTCATAGTAGATTAGTAGGCATTGTTTAGTCCTCGTCAGGTGTAGATACTCTCATTGGATTAGAAGGCAGTGTTAGTCCTCGTCAGATGATAGGACTACTCATAGTGGATTAGTAGGCAGTGTTTAGTCCTCGTCAGGTGTAGATACTCTCATTGGATTAGAAGGCAATGTTAGTCCTCGTCAGCTGATAGGATTACTCATAGTGGATTAGTAGGCAGTGTTAGTCCTCGTCAGATGGTGAGACATCTGAGTGGATTAGAAGGCAGTGTTAGTCCTCGTCAGATGATAGGATTACTCATAGTGGATTAGTAGGCAGTGTTAGTCCTCGTCAGATGATAGGACTACTCATAGTGGATTAGAAAGCAGTGTTAGTCCTCGTCAGCTGATAGGATTACTCATAGTGGATTAGTAGGCAGTGTTAGTCCTCGTCAGATGATAGGACTACTCATAGTGGATTAGTAGGCTGTGGTTGATTCCCAAAAGCTGATAGGACCTCTTAATGGATTATTAGACAGTGTTTAGTCCTCGTCAGGTGATAGATCCTCTTAATGTACGCAGTGTTTATTTCCCGAAATTTGATAGGACCTTTTAGTAGATTAGTAGTGTTTAGTCCTCGTCAGCTGATAGTACCTTTTAATAGATTAGTAGGCAGTGTTTAGTTCCCGAATTTGATAGGACATTTTAGTGGATTAGTAGTGTTTAGTCCTCGTCAGCTTTGGAAGGCCAAACTAGGTGTAGAAATGGATTTTGAAAGAGAAAGGATGGCAAACACTTTCGCTGCTTCCCACTTCCACTATCACTTTCTGCCTCTGCCTGAAGATTCTTCTCTGAGTGCGATATCTATGCCCACGTGGTGGATTAGTAGGTAGAGTATAGTCCCCCACTGCTGAGAGTGGGTGCTGCAAGGTCAGGCTTTGAGGAGGAAGGGACCTTGGACGACGATGGCGATAAATCATTCGCAATACCAATTCATATTAAAACTTTCACTTCATTCTGTACTACGCATTTCCATGGTGGTAAGTACGATAGATGTGCTAGCAAACATTGCTTATTTTTTTTTAATATAAGAATTATATAAATGTCTCAGCAAAAAAAATAAAAAATAAAAAAGCATCTCTATAACCGAATTGAACTCAATTGTCCCCTCTACTACATTATAGGTCTATGAGATACCCATTTTAGGTGTTATTAATATATCAACTATGGGAAAAACGTAACTGTCCTTCGGCCATAAAAAATAATTAACGAAAAACTTTTGACAAAGAGGGGAATTTAGACAGGGATAACTCGATGTACAACTCCCGTTATCCGGGAATGGGTTGTCTCAAGTAGACTGACGGGCCCCATTTCACCCGGAGGTTCTGTGGCCACTTCACGCTGTCTGCCTGCCTTTCGCTGGGATCTAAGGGAGACCTAATCCTTTGTCATCCCGAGGGGTTATCAGACATATATACTCATTCAACTCCCACTGATACATCAGCGGACTCTTGCACGCGACACTAGCCCAATCTTTTTGGGAACTCGTGAACTAATGGTCTCCCTTCGCTGGGATCGACCTGAACCTATATTTACTTTCAACTTGACGGTAGTGGCGGATTAACTACGCCTTAACCGGCACGGCCAAATCCGCCTCCCCCCTCTGTTCCAATGAACCACCCCTCTGTCATCTCTATGGGAGGTTCGGTGGTCATTTGAAGAAATATTTCTATAATGGAGGGTATATCCTTAATAACTCATTTCATCTGACGAATAGGTATTTATAAAAAAGTTTGATGGGTGTTAGTTTGTTACCTCTTCCGTCGAATAGATTAGCATTAGGAGATATTTTTTGAAATTCATGAATATTACCTTAATTGATGATTTTACTAAAAATGTAGAATATGTGTTGTCAAATCTGTAGAGTGGCATTGCAACATATGGGAATCTTAACTCAGCCTCTGCGTGCTAGACTTTTATTAATTTGGCCTTAACAGATTAAGAAATTGTGAAGATAATTGTATCAAAGCTACTTTAATCGACTATGAATAAGGCAATATTGAACAGTTCAATAACCAAGATCTAATTGGCCTTGAAAATCATGCTGTGAAATTCAGCCCCTAACATTTCAGGAAATTATTTCATCCTGCTTCTAATAAAGCAATCACTATTAGATGATTTAGTTCCATCAGCTGGCATTACCTTCACTGATGAGTCCAAAAAAAAAATTCATGCTTTGATTAAATTGTTTAAATATATACTCCTTCAATGTTAACTTTCTAGCTTACAATCATTTTCTTAGTTCAGGATGTTGTCATTCCTTCTTAGTACTAATTTTCCTGTACATTTGAAGGCTTCGTTGGTTATTGAGTTCCACCCAGCAAACGTTTAGAGCGTGTATTGTGTCACATGCATTTAATGCCTCGTAGGTAAATGTTATACAGCCGGTACAGTATACTCTGGCCGTATATATATAATTTTATGAGTGGTTCTTACAAGTGAGACATGAGTTACCGGATTGGAAAGTGGGCTTTCATTGGACTGGCTTGGACCCACTTGGGTTCATTGTACCTCTGCCTGCTTTCTCCCAACTGAAACCTTACAATGATCCGCTTTGGACAGGAAAACCGCAACAGATTTTAGTAAATGTCGAGGGTCAAGCTGCTTCATATTAAATTGTTAATTTAAGGAAAATAATGGAACAGTTTCAAAACCCCTGCCTCCCCTGGACTGCTTAAGCTATGCAGATTACTTAAACTTACTTAAAATATAGGTGAGCTTTATTTCAGTGCCCTTAAAGCCTTCAATGTTTATTGAAGGCTAAATATCAAAATAATACAAATATTATAGTATATTCGAGTTCGAAATGTATGGTTCTGATGATCAGGTATTGGCTTCATGTGTAGGAACATGTTTATGCCAACTGAAGCATTTTCAGTTTGTTAGGTCACATTCAGAGTTATCACCTAAGATCGTATCTGTATATACTGGTTTAGGGAACTGTTCATTGTGTAAGACAGGTCTTATTGCAGATTGTAAATTTAGTAATTGTATGTTTCGTTTTAGATTAGTCCATAAGAAATAACTATCACTTAAGCGATCCTTCGGTTCCCTCCAAGTCATCGGAATTGCAATTTGCCTACGACGTGTACCATTTTTATACCCAGCCAGCAATCTAACACACGAAACACAGCATGTATTTGGGGCCCAGCTCTTATCGAAATCACCAGCCTGACAGCCAAAGTAAAGTTTATAACACTTCTTTACAAGTGAAGTCAAATTTCGCCTCTGAGATTTGAAGCTCAGCTCACCACCACAAATATAGCAGAAACTGTCTACATCATTTACAAACTTTCTTGGCAGGATTGAGAAACAATGCACTAAAACACGACATATACAAAACACTTCCGAAAAGAAAGGAAGGAAATATTTCACAACTGAACAAACTCACAGTCAGCTCAATACTGACACAACACAATGTCCAAACATGGATGAACCTACACAGCCTTTATGAACCTGCAAGGTTTTATGGTGCTTCAGCATAATATTACAAATAAAATTTCCTTAATTACAACTTGGATAACATCATTGCATATGAGGTAAGGTCCTCAAGACAAGTAAAAAAACCGGTAAAATCAGATTTTAAAAAGTAGCTGTCACAAAAAAACTGTGACTGATGAAAAAATTCTGACTGCATATCTGAATTCAGTATGAAAAACTTCACTGCATTCAGTAATCAGATTTATTGTGAAGAAAACCTTCTCTACCAGTATAATAGGAGCACATTCCTGCCCTCACATAAAGACTCTGAAGATCCCCTGAAAGAATCTAAGCTTGTATAAAACTTGTGAACGATTGAAAAAGGCCTATTCTATCTACCAATTAATAGCACTGATAAAAATAATAAACTTTCGGTGGATATCTTGGTATCCAACACTTGTTTTTAGACAATTTATGCTGATTAAAAATATGCAAACCGTTTGTCTCAATCACCCACCGTTTTTGAGAAATCGGGCATTGACCATTTATATATGTTTAACATTTTATCAAGCGAACAACTTGCAGACAAGATACAGTAGCGGACATATTGCTGAATAGAGTACTAAGTAACATAAACTATATAGTATCATCTAGTTTAAGGTATAATACACATATAAAATACATAGGTATAACATAAAGTTCTTTAATTTAAAGTTCGTTTGGTTTGTATTTCTTGGCTATAGGGGTTGAAGCATCCAGCAGAAGTCAGCCAACATTGCTCCACTCCATCGACCCGACAACTTGACTCCATCACCGAGATGTCCTGATGAAAAAGTTCGCCATGTTCATCACTGACAGACCCTAGGTTCTCGGGAAACAAATTGAGAAGTCAGTCAAGGAATTGAGGGACATGGTGCAACCCATCAAGCTGTACGCACTAATGCACAATATTTACGTAGTCAGGAGATTTATAATTTCCAAGGAAATTGGCTACAACAGACTTGAATGCCAACCGTGCGTCTTTGCTGAGTAAGTCTTCGAAGGGACTGTCTGGAATGGTCTTCCTTATTTGTGGGACTATGAACACACCTTTCACTTTCGCAAAACTCAACTCTGGAAACTTGTTGGATAGGAACCGAAAAGAATCTGAGTTGTCTAGTGCCTTCATGAAGTTCTTCATGAGTCCTAGCTTTATGTGAAGTGGAGGCATAATGGTTTTTTCACGCTCAACCAATGGCACACGAAGGACGTTTTTACTACCTGGCTGCATTTTATCTCTGATTTTTGTCACATGTCATATGAAACACCATGCTTAACAGAGTAAAATGACACCGCTCCCACCTACACAGCACAATTAGAACAGGGTTTAGAGCGATTTAAAGAAAGTCCATACGGCGTTGTCTTGAAAATCCGGTGTTGCGTTAAATAAAAACCTGTCGTTATAGGGAAAAACAGTTTTCAGATTTGTAATCAGCATGAAAAAATACATTAGAAAAAGTAAACATCATGCCAGATATCTATAGCTTGCTTATCAGTGTATCCTTTCACTCCCGACATTCATTAAGAATTTTGGGATAAACCATCTTTGACTTACTTGAGTCATCAGAGCACCAATACCAGATAACTGTATATATTGGTATGACACTAGGAACGAAGGGAACCTCCAGCTGTGCAGATCAACAGTCAATTTGGACGAAGGTCCTAGATGAGTTGACATGAAGAAAGAATCCTTTAAATTTGCAATTATCCTAGTTTTAATGTTTCATTGACTGTTTACATGAAAAGCATATTTACGTATGGATGTAATATATTAGTGTAAGTCCGTTGAACGTTGTCGAATTCGTATATAGATTGAGAATTGTTATTTAATGTTTATTATTTTGTGACAATGTTGGCGTGAGCTGTTGGAAACGCTCTACTCCTCAAAATTTACTGTCTGATCTTAATCATGATTTTTCATTCTTACACATTACGGAGAATCCTTGAATGACCTTCATAGACATTGACCTAGAGAAATAAAGAGCGTAGCTGGTGATATAGCTGTGACGTGACTCGGCCGGCGCTAGCTCACCCCAGCGGAATAAGCTCTAGTTAGTTCGACTACTTGTAGCTCCCTAAGAAGGAAGAGGCAGCTAGCTAGGAAGAGAAGTAAGGAGCTCGGTGGGACGTGAGGGCACCGACCTGTACCTTCCGTCTTAGTAGGTTAGCCCGCTTGTCTCCCGGATCCTGCCCTAAGGGTCTCTTACTAACTCTTATCTAGGGCTTAGAGTCAATACTATGGAACGAGGACAGCCCTCCGCTACTCTCATCTTACACTAACATATTGACCAAAACCATATAAAAGAACAGATAAATGTTGGCAATAAATATTCAATTCAAAAAGGAAAAAAAAAAAGTGAAATTATGTCCAATAAATTAGGTAAACCTATTGCAATATTTTACAATTCCTATTCATAATCAACTGACATTAACAACACCTGATCTAATGACAATCAGTTTTGAGTACAGCCACTACCGCCAGGACATCGGAATCAGATTTCCACTTTTAAGTTAGGATATATTACTTATTAATTAATTTTTAAGAATTTAATATACAGAGAGTCCCAACTTCCCGTTCCACCCCCCTTAAAACCTCTAAATATTTTAATACAAGGCTGAGACTTGGCGTGCCATAATTGGGACCCGTAAAGAATCCTTTCAGTCCATAAGCAACGTCGTAACCTTCTCCAGTACTTCTCCAGCGACGATAACTTTTGAATTTCCAATGGAATGCCGTACTTTTTATGACGAGCTCTTGTAGAAAATAAAATTCTACAATGAATTTAGACGGGTGAATTTTTGATTTGACGTACCCTTTAGCTGTAGAATGCACAAATCAAAAAATTCCTAAATATAAATTGCACACCAATTCTCAGCTTTGTATTAAAATAATTGGAGATTTTAAGGGGCGTGGCACGGGAACTTGGGATACCGTGTAATACAATTTAGGTGATTAAGACATTAAAGTATTACCGAAAATCCATCAACCCTATTATTTTTTAGCAGAAGACATAGCCCCAAGGAAAAGACCATGAATAGGTAATAAAGCTTATACAAAATGTTTTTAATTAAACCACTGCAGATATGAAGACTTTTTATTATAAAAAAGTAAGTCGTGATGACATGGTGGAAAAATACAATAGTTAAGCCACGTACAGGGCACAATCTATAACCAACTACTTAGCCAGTACTAACAATGTTTACTGTAAGCACTATTGCCTTTTATAGCTAACCAACCAGGACAACAATAATATAATTCTTTATTAAACTATAGAAAATTTAGTTCATTAAAAAGCATTTCAATACTTTTAGAAGAAAATTATTTAAATAATCATACTTTATAAGCATATTAATAATTTAAAGTTAAATTGTTTACTTTACCAACTTTTTACTTGTAACAGTTTTAACATTAAAGCCTGTTGACGGTTGAAATCGCCTTCATTACTTATAACGCTCATCACATATATTTACCTTTTATGTCCTAGAATATATACAAAGAATAGAGGGTTTAAGATTTCAGTAGTCAGGATTCCAGTGAATTCGAATTTGTTAGAATTCCTGGATTTGAGTGGAACAGAATTACGTAAAGCACTCGATAAAATTAGTGAAGCATACTATTGAAATTACATTTATTGCCTGAATTGGTAATAAAAATATATTATGGGGTGAACCCATTAAAAGACGAGAGAAAATATGAAACGTTAATAACTTTAAAATGCCTTTGAGTGGCCACTTTTGAAGTAATGTAATACTTATTATGGCCCACTTTACACAACTGGAGCTTATCAGGTTGGATTATCTCCTTACTATCACAATAAACATTTTATTTAGTGTTTCCTTCCCCGAACAATAATTCATTTGAAAATTGAGGGCACATAACTCAAGGTTAATAATGAGCTTGGATTCCCACCCAAACCGTCACGTGCCCTCTGATGGGAGTTCAGGAAGCATAGTTAATATATCTCCTTTATCTGTAATGAATCATATTTCACAAACAATGCGATATGCATAGTTATTTGACGGATTTAAAAAAAAAAAATGAGTTATAGAAACAGGACTCTAAGTCTTGTCTTCTCACAAATGTTTTTTGCTTTGATCTCAAAGAAAAATGAGGGAATCTCATAAATCGAAATTAAAATCTTTGGAGATGAGCTCAAGTATTCATAATCCATTATATATTATAATTACCCATAATTTTTATTCTTTTTCATTTACTAAATTATCAATTTTATTTTTATATTTGTAATACTTTTACTTTATTTTTGTCTTCAAAAATCTTGCTAACTACTTTTTATTAAATAAATAGTGATATTTAATGAAATAAATAGGCTAGTTATAATAAATAAATGTAATTTGTTTTGGTATTGTTTTAAAAAAATAATTTGCAGTGCACATGGGCATGGAGAAAAAAAATCCTAAATTGTCGGTGAATTGTGATATGAAGAAAATAGCAAAAAATTAGTAAAATAAATAGTAGAAATTTCACCATAGTTTTATTTATGTGTTGTGGATGTTCACTAGTTAAGATAAAAGAAAAATCAGGTCTATATATAAAAAAGTATAAAGGAATTACGGAACTAACTAAAATAGGCATGGTTGGAGAGGAGTAACCCATTACTACAGGATAACTAAAGCAAATAAATGAGAAAAAAAATACATGAGATGTCATTTTTAATATTTTTAATAGGAGCACACATAGAAAAGGAGGTGGAGGGGTACACAAATGCCAACATCATTCAATCAAGATCAGCTTTCTGACGATTAAAGATATTTAAAAACATAAGTTCTCACTCAAAAAGTATTCCAATGATTTATTAGGACGTCGGAGTAATCTATATATATATATATATATATATATATATATATATATATATATATAAAATTGTAACCTGTCTGTACATTGATTTTTTTCGCGAAATTTCACAATAACTTTTCGTTTCACATGCCATAGACACCATAACTGCATTTTGTTTTTTTCGTGTATGTTTGTTTGCTTGTTTGTTTGTTACATTTTCACACATAAACGGCAGAACCGAATTTTATGAAACTTGGTATGTATATTACTACTAGCCCAACTTAGACTTTAGGCTATGTTAATATTCTCTGAGACGAATAGGAGTGGGGGTTATAAGGGAGGCCTGAAATTAAAAATACCGATATTTCGTTTCTTATTGCATTTTCGGCAATTATGCACATAACAAAAGTTGGTAAATTTGTTATTTGGAGTAACTTTTAATATATACACTTTTGTCGTATACCTAAGTATAAATGAGTTATACGTTAAAAACTACTGCGGAAGTCAACAATTTTATTTGGCCCAAAAAACTCAACCGAACTAAACCAAACTAGGTATGTGAATTAGCACTAATATCTTCCTTATAATAAGTCATACTAACATTTCTAGGGACGAACAGGAGTGGGGGTTATAAGGGAGGCCTGAAATTAAAAATAACGATATTTCGTTTCCTATTGGTTTTTCCGCAAATATGCACATGACAAAAGTTATTTATTTTATTATTTAGAGTAACTTTTGTTATATACACTTTCGTCGTATACCTAAGTATAAATGAGTTATACTCTAAAAATTATAGTGGGAATCAACAATTTTATTTGGCACAAAAGACTCAACCAAACTAAATAAAACACTCAGAATGTGTATTAGCCCTAGCGTCATCTATATAATAAGCCATACTAACATTTCTAGGGACGGGCAGGAGTGGGGGTTATAAGGGAGGCTTGAAATTAAAAATAGTGATATTTCGTTTCCTATTGGGGTTTCGTCAAGTACGCACATAACAAAAGTTGTTTATTTTGTTATTTAGAGAAAGTTGCTCAACAATTCATTTCAATATGAGCTACCAGGTACCTCTCCTGGAAAAATTAATTCAAATCTACATTAGTATTTTGTCCTTAATAATTCAAATCTATGCATAATGAACAGGAAACGGGAAATATGACGGTATGGAAGACAGTGAATTCTTACATAAAAAATTAATTTTATTTTTAAAAAATCCACAGCAACGACGGGTATAAACCCTAAACACTGGGACGGGTAAATGTCAAAATATTGTGCAAAATAAAGCCTTGCCAAAAAAATACCATCACTGTTCAGCCTCAAATGAATTCCCGAGCAAAGCCGGGTATCTGAGCTAGTGATTTAATAAGGTTACAAGCCCATCCAATATAAAGGATAGGACGACTTTTTCTTAATTAGTTATCAAAAATGTGCCCATGTATGCCGAATGTCTTCAAACTGCATATACATTATATATACTAATAATTATATACTATGATGGAAAAAATTAGACTATGAGGATTCATATCACAAACATTGGCCAATAAAAAAGTTATTGATGTTATCTATATAAAAATAAAAATCAGGTAATGTTATAATTTGCTTACCACCAATGTTTTTGTGGGGCAGAGTACTGACTTGGGAGTGGAGATGAAAGGGCTGAGAAATATATGAATGGGTGAAATGAGATAGGATGTAGGAAATATGGGGGGGGGGGTAGGTGAGAGAAGGAAATATACCGTTAAGACGTGCGAGAACCGTCACGTAGTTCTCTGTTTAATTGGGTGACCGTGTCGGTGAAAACTGCACGTTTCGGCAGCACGATCTCTCATCTACAACCTTTACCAACCTCCCATCCATGTTCATTCAAATAGTTAGCACTTATCCAATGGTTTCAGCAGATCCACTCCCGGGGCAAATCAGCTGTTCGGGCTATACTTAATTTTATATCAAAATTAATCAGATGATATAAATTTGACTGCTCAAATTTTTCTTTGCATGACCGTTAAAGGTATAGCAGCCATAATTCTTTCTCTCCTTTACTAAATACTATATTTAAATTTATATATTGAATTATATTAATAGCTGAAACTGAAACAATACGAGTGGGGCTTTGTAGTTTAAATCATGCAATCCTACATTTCACCATTATTATTA
Source organism: Riptortus pedestris (assembly GCA_019009955.1). NCBI lineage: Eukaryota > Metazoa > Arthropoda > Insecta > Hemiptera > Alydidae > Riptortus > Riptortus pedestris. Next base: position 195,734,545 of record CM032228.1, on the reverse strand, counting down.
TTCTGGTCAAATTATGTTATATAAACCATGTTGTTGATAATGCAATGTGCTGCAGTTGTTGCTCAACACATTTTTGTTTGATGCGAATATTAATGGAGGAGCTATTATACTTGAAGTTTGAAGTTTAAGCCCCATGCTACCAATTCATTTGCCACTGCTGCTGATCAGTAACTAAATCAACTTGAATTCAGAACAGGTTTCGAGACGTGTCTTCAAATGGTTCAAAGGAAATGAATAAGAAAAATTGCAATGCGAAGATATTATGCCTACATTTGCATGACTCTCTGGGACGTCATTCCTGTACGTCAAAGACCAGCTAAGTTATTATTTGGAGCATTTTAAAAAATTAAAAATTTGTTGTAGTTGTTTGACTATAGATGAAATCGATTGCTCGGGGAGTTAAACAATGTATATTGCAAAAGTTGATTTCTATACTTGAACCAGTTTTATTTTTTTGTGATGGGTCCCTTTGAGTAGAAGTATCATAGGTGTTTATGTGTTTGTTTGGGTCATGAAAATTCTAGAACACTATGGTTTTAGAAACGTTAAACATTTAGAAATTTGGATGCTACTGAAGAGAAGTAAGTTTCTTTGGCGGGCCAATTAATTCTCTTGAATGGCATTAGATCAAAAGTTAACATTACTAAAATTTAGAACATAAATTATAACTAGACATACCATTATTGTTCATGAAACCATGAGTCAACCAGAGTGGAGCTCTTCCGGTGAAGACATCCTTGGAGAGAGCTTCCTTTATGTATGCTGGATGTGATAGTACGACAGCTATCAGCTCACCCAATCTGAGAGAATATATGTAGCCATAGTCTTGACTGAGCTCGGTGAAGGTTGCGTATGGTTTCTTGGGGTCAACCCATGGAAGGAATCCGAGTATGGGCAATCCCCATGGCCCTGGAGGCATACCTCTCATCCGCCAAACGTAGAAGAAGAACAAAAATGTGCCGAAGAAGACGAGGAAGCCTGCGATAGCTTCTCCAACCACCTTAAACAACAAATGGTATGAAACAACATTTGGTATTTGCTGATGTTATTTTTGGGCGAAGAGGAATTTATTTTACTCCCCCTTCCCACCTGTTGAACTTCAACTACACACCTCAGGCATTAAATAAAACCTGTGGGAGCAATGCTGAACTCGAGTATAGATGTAAAAAATAATTACATATAAGCTTCGATTGGCCATTCTGTAAGCGGCATGCTAGCTGTTATGAAAAAAAAAACTGAGGCTTCTATGAAAGAATAGTAGTTTGTGATCTTCAGCAATAAAAATAAATTTCATCGCAGCCCCGCTTATTAAATTTATGGGTATTTCCTAAAGTCTTCTGTTGAGAAGGGAGAATAACTACAGTTTAATTCGTTAACTATTAAATTACAGACGTTCATTGCTAATGTACCCAGTAATAAAAGCATGGAGTCTATAAATATAAACAGCAGCAGAAAGAGAAAAAAATAGTTCAAACATAGCCAAGAATATAAATAAAAATCGAACAAATTCATTGAATAATATATTTAAAATATTATAAGAGGACGGTGCAGTTATTTATACAAACATAATATAAATGAGAGTTACTAGCATAACGGAGGCCTTTAGAAATGTATTGAGCAAGTGTAAGGCCTCATCTGATATGAGCGATAAGTGCTTTAAAAATATGCATGTGGTTTTTATGAGCATATTTATGGGGCTGTCAAGGCATAATTACTATTAGGGATGAAGAAAACAGAATGCGTAAGGAAATCATGTTTGGAGTACAAAGAATTTTTGTTTCCAAAATAACTGTCATTCGCGTTTTCATATTTACAATGAGAAATAAGTCGTATGAGTTGAAAATCATTTAGACAAAGCTTTCAATGACGATTCTTCCTTGAAATCAAGAAGTAGTGTTCATAAGTCGGAGATGTTGAACGCTTTATGTTTTCACATAGCTTTTCTTAGCTTTGCACATGGTGGGAGAGCATGGCAGGTGGGAATTAATTCAATTCTCTCTCGCACTTACTGAGAAAATATGTATTTATTTTCAACACATATATTTCATTGAATTGACAAAGATTTAAATGAAATTTTGTTATTATATTGTTTGTTTTTATTAATTGTAATTGAAGAATGGCAATCTGTTGTTACTATAATCTCCAAATATACATTTTGAAGGATATTATATATATTTTGGCTTTGCATTCAATTAGTCCTTCATAATTAGCTATAATTATTGGTGGTCATGTGCTATTTTTGTGAGTAATTGTCTTTTCTAATCATATAGACCATGTCGATTTAAGACATATAAATATATAATTGTCCTGTCTTCTAATAATGTCATTTACTTTGGCGAAATAAACATAAAGCATGGGAACCTGTGCCAAAAAAAAATATAATTTTCTGAAATATTAGCATTGATTAAGATAGAGATTCAACAATAATGCAATAAATAAACATAGATTTATTAATACCGATATCATTACGTCAGTTATTGAAGTCATTTAATTAATAATGAGAATTAGTATTCATTGATTATTATTGGAATCCAAATATTAAAATATAACATCGTAAGCGAAAAAAACAAAACAATTAAATCGAAAGAACGAGCCATGCATTTTTAACCAAAACCTAGAATTCGATTCTCGCCAGGCCAAAGGAAATTATTTAGTGGCGGAAATCATTAAATAACATCCTAAATTCCACCCTGGCTAGAAAAGGGTGATAACCTGTAGATAACCCGTTTCAATTAGCCTGAGTTGCAAAAAGCAGACGTTAATAAATAATAATAATTTTTAACCAAGCTTCCTTCATTCTATTTACCATGGAAGCCTGCTAAATAAAACTGATGTAATCCTTCTCCAAAACATTAATCTTAACGAATGGTAGAGCCTAGTTGCAAAAGAAAGACGTCTCATCAGATACATGCTGACGAAGAGGGTGTAAAGCAAGTTCTATGCGAAAGATCAGAAATGTAAACGCTTGAAAGATATTAGTGTGACTAAAAAGCCACAGAATACTCAGGGGATGGGTCTGAGGATATCATTTATTGAATTCATCTTTCCTTTTGTACAAGTGTGAATCGTCCATGACTCCAAAAATACCGACTATATTAAAATCAATGTATATATGCGGTATTTTTGGAGTCATGGGTTTGATAAAATCAATGTGACTCATGTTAGCCATGTGAGTTAATGCGTTGCCTTTAATATCACATGGTAATCCTAGAGTGGCGAGTTCGATTCTTGCCTGGGCAAAGGAAATTATTTAGTGACGAAATTCATTAAATAACGTATTTATTCCCACCCTGACTACAAAAGGGTGATAACCTGTAGATAACCCGATCCAATTAGCCTCAGTTTCAAAAAGAGGTCGTTAATAAATAAAATAATAAAATCAATGTCTGAATTCAAATGAAACATCTGAGTGCATTGTAATCTAGTAACAGTAGCAACCTATCATATGCTTTAAAATAAAGAGGCTTATAATCGTATATTAATTTTATAGTGTATGAACTTTTGACATTTATATGTAGCTTAGGAATGAACTGATCGAGTGCTAATTCCCTGGTAACTACGCAGGTATGAATCACTAATATGTAAATTTCTATTTCTAGGTTTTTAGTACCTAAAATATGGGTGAGGAAATATGATAACCTTGTTGCAGATCTTTTCAATTTGTACGATTGCGAATTTGGTGATGACCTGGCTGTTCTCGTGTAGCGTCCCCACCACTGCATTCTGAACTTCTCCTAAGGATCTCCACAGATGGTTAATGATTTGCTGAGGGTTGACATAATCCCAAACGTTTGTCGAAATCCCTGCTAGCCAATTCAGCCCATCTACCCCCTGATAAGTTATGCAATTCCACATTTCAAACAATTATCCACATTTTTTTCCCAACTCAATGAACTATAATAGACGACATTAAACAGAAGTAAAAATCACATGTTATTCATTTTGTTTTCACTTTTTGTATAGTTTTAATGGCACCCACGTTAGCCTTGTGAGTTAAAGCGTTGGCTCCAATCCAACCTGGGAAGCCTAGAGTGGCGAGTTCAATTCCCTCTTGGGCAATAGGAATTTATTTAGTGACGTACTCATTAAATAAAATCCATAGTCCCAGCCTCGTTAGAAATGGGTGGTAACTTGTAGATAACCCGTCCCAATTAGCCTTAGTAGCAAAAAGTGGACGTTAATAAATAAAAGTCCGTCACGTAGGGGCTGCGTAAACTAAGCAGATTTCCCATGTGAAGTTTTACAATAGAGAAATCTGCATACTGGTAACACAATACCACCGTGATTAAATACAAACGGTAATGAGAAATTATCCGATGCATAATAACGGAGATATTTTGAATTTTCTAACCCCTTTTCTAACCCCTCCCCCTTTAGTCCTATTTCAGCTATTAACGAACTTGATCTGTCTTTTTACATAAAACGGTTAAATATCGAGTTTCGTTACGATCAAACAGAAATTGCGACCGCTAGAGCGTTAACAGACAAATATATATATATATATATATATATATATATATATATATATATATATATAATTTTGAACGGACCTCATTTTCGTCATCTCCTGAGTAGGATCGATGGACATTTGAAGAAATTTGTCGAAAATCGCGTCATGAGTACGACCTCCATAGCTGATTTCCCTTGAGGGAAATCTGCTAAAAATAATAATGTGGCTCAGGTTAACCAAGTGAGTTAGAATTCGTTTTAATATACTGGGTGCAAGGGTCATGGATTCGATTACGGCGAGAGCAGAGGAAATTGATGTATAAAGTGCCAACGAAGAAAGTGCGGCACAACTAGAAAACGTCCGTACGCAGGGGCTGCGTAAACTAAGCAGATTTCCCCATTTTGGAATGACACACTACTGATCTCAGCAGATATTCTGTATTTCCAAAAAAAGACTAATAATAAAAAAATCCAATGTTTGGTAGAAGTGGGTGGGCAGTACAATCTTGAATGATGACGGCATCAACTAACTATTGGCATCTATCTCACATAACAAAGGTCCGTTGAAAACAATATTTGATATTTGTGTTTGGAATATAACGTTTCATGATATGTTCTCTTATTTTTAAAGTGCGATGACTAAGAGTGGGGGTTTACTAAAGGCTGAAATCAAAAAAATGCATATATCTTGGTTAATATTGGAGATAAAGAAAACTTGTATATACCATCATTTATTTGAACATTAAATTTGCAATAATATTAGTTCTATACAAATGTTCCATCCTACGTACAATTACGGAGACTCTTTGAAATTTCGGGAAAAAAACCCCTCCCACTGGTTCAATTTCAGCTTAGCGAACTTGATCATTAGTTTTACATGAACTATTTAAATATCGAATTTGTTACCGATCAAACAAAAATTAAGGGAAATCTGCTAAAAGTGCAGACTGTGGTGGTTGGGACATGTTGAATGAATTTGACCTGACTGACTCCTTAAAAATGCTATACTTTACACTGATAAGAAGTATAAAATGAGGAATTAGCCCCAGGTGTTGGGTTCATGGTCTGGAGTTTGAACATCGGAAATTGGAAGATACGGTTGGGTTCCGCTGACGAGGATACGAGTATGAAGTAACAATACGTTCAACATAAAAAAATTAGAACACAACAAAATTTTAAAAAGACATAACTACGTTTATTATCTTTGTAAAGCTGCGATCTCAAGGACTTTTGTACTTAATACAAGGTCTTTAAGAATGTAGCTGGCTCCACTCTTTCCTCCAAATACCCCCAACCCCGAAGCCCAAAAGCGTTAAATTACAGATGTTGACTTGAAGTTGGTTTCCCCCAGGAGGGATGAAAAAGGTATTGGACCTGTTATTTACCAGTTTACAACCTTTTATAGCCATTGGGATAAAACAGGTCGGAAGAGGGTTGATTATTCAACAAGAACAATAGCAGGAGATAAATTGATTGTTTGCAAATTCTATTTATCCAAATTACCTACTCCATATTAAACTATATAATGAAGAGAAACAAATCGCAGTGCTGAGACAAAACGGTACTCCAAATGCATGCTTTATCTACATATGACTGACTTTTTTCCTACGGAAGTCATAAGTTAGGACAACTTGAAAACGTGATGTCAGATTTGGAAACCCTGCATAATTTAAGTGTTTCAGAAATCAAATGTCATCGACCGAAGGCTAAACAGGTCAACAGCTTCAGAATAAAAATCAAGGTCCTTCCAGTGGTGATTTGTATCAATAATTCAAAAGGTACTTCTTGAATTACAAATCCAGAGTGCCTTTGACCGACCCACCTGACAACGTGAGGAACATATAGTCTGCCCGTGTTCTACTGAAGGTTATTTGGTTCATTAAATAAAACCTCCATTACCATAAAACAAAAATAAATCCATTGAACCAAGAATAAAGGTAAATCCTGAAAGATATTTTCATCAAATCAGATTGCTGTCTAACTTTATCTACCATCAATTTTTTTATGGTATTAAGAGAAATAACTATTACCTATTTGAATTGCAAAGTGGGAATATTAAGGGAAAATATTTTTAAATTATCTACAGAGGAAAGAATAACTTAATTATAGTTTTTTGAACGAGAAATGAACTTGTTTTGTCTTATCTAGGTTACATAAATTCAGATTAATTAAAGTTCAGAAACCAAACTTGAAATTGGTATGTAAAACCATTCAAGTTAACTAAACGTCGAGAAAGAAGGATATTGGAGGCTTAGAAAAGAGATATAATGTTAAATCCAAATCATCTTCCTTATTTAGGACGGAAAACTACTATTCCGTCGCTAAATAATTTCCTTTGCCCAGACGAGAATTGAACTCGTCACTCTAGGTTTATCATGTGAGATTAAGGTCAACACTTTAACTCACATGTTTAACCTGAGCCCCAAAGTTGAAGTATTATTCTACCAAAACAGAGTGTTGCTTCAGCTCGAATAATAACCTAGCTATTCGTATTTTTTCCGTTTCAGTTCTCATTAAGCTTTTCCATTTCAGTTGCGATTTTAATAATTTCATATAATATCTCACTAAACAAATCATATTAAAACTTCTAGTTTGGTAAACCTAGGGCTCCCACTAAAACTAAAATGAGAATGGAATATGAAATAAGTTCGTCTGTGTGTCATTTGAGCATGTGGAAACTTTATCTTTACATCTCTTCCTTCACTGGCTTTTAGTATCTAAATAGGCTATTGAGCATAGTGAGATAATATAACATTATGTAGTACGCAAAACAAAATTTGTGGTAAAATAATTTTACCGTAGTTTTAAAAAATAACTAATTAATAAATAAAAGTCTACATTTTTTCTACTGTGGTTAATAGGGACGGGTTACCTACAGGTAACAATATACACTCTTTTAGCCAGAGTGGGACTAATGTTTATTTAGCAATGTTTAATAAGGTTATTGTTTATTTATATGTTTGTAGCTCTGAAGATTGAGACCAAAGTAACATGATATAAGCTATTAACGTTATAAAAGTCGGTCACGTAAAGACCACCTTCAGTCGAGTTGGACTATCACACAGTTTAGTTATTTCACAATTTCTTCTATATTTCTCTCATAGTAAGAATGTTTAGCAAGAAACGCTTGAAATTAGTGCTGGAAATGATATAGTTATGTGCTTATTTGCTTAAAAGCATAAATAGAAGTGTAGGTTTGCACATTCATGCCATGAGGAATGTAATCTGATGTCAATAGAGAATTTAATGGGAGCGTAAATCCAAAACTAAAGAAGAATACTGCTAACCAATAATATAATTGTTATCATTGTCATAATTCATAATTTCACCGCATTACTGAAGCAAGACTGGATGTAAGTTAATGTTCTGATATTGATCTGCATAGTCTCACTGTCTAATACTAATCTGCAGTCAATTTAGAATAGCTTTGGGATTGAGAGGGGTACTCTCCACACTCCCTGAAGCCATTGTTTATGAATAGCGTTATCCAGAGGGAAACAGAAAATTACTCTCTGACCCTTCATGCTTGTTTATGTACATCCTGTTTACGCGAACAATACTGGCGTAGTTTACAGATTCTCTAAAACTCCTTTTGATCGTATAAAACCAAAGTATGCCGTATAAACGTTTTCAATCTTATTGAGACGGATATATTTAAGGGTATATTATTTCAGTATCCTTCAGATCCCAATCATTAGGAAGAAAGTATAACTTATTAGACTTTTTAAAAAAAAAAAAGTGGGTAAACCACGTGTGTTAAGGCGTTGGTCCTAATGCTCCTATTAAATCTAGAGCCATGGGTCCGATTCCCTCTAAGAAATTAGAAATTTGAATAGAATAATTAAACAAATAAAATCCCTTTTCCCTTTTATAAAAGCGTGATTACTTGTAATATGTTAGCTCTGACTAGCATTAGTGGCATATGGAGGCTTACTAAATAACATTTTTATTTCAAACTTTTCAAACGCTTAGATTCGTTCTGCAATGCTATAACGGAAGTTCTTTCAAATAATGATATTTTTAAAGAACGAAGGATTCCTGAGGCAGGATTACTAAAATATAAACCCCAAAACTACAACTATTAAAAGAGACATTACCTTGAAAGAATAGGCGTCTTCGTGAGGGGATTCCGTAACTCGTGAAGGGAACATGTTGAGAGAGATGAAGCAGCGGATGTAGTACTGAGACCAGTAGCCTTGCCTCCTCTATCACATCACCTTCCAAGAATTTGAGGATAGTCACCGTCTGGGGCTCATATTTAACCATCAGCTCGCATCTCCTATGTGCATACTTGGCCTTTTGTCAGGCGCACCATTTGAAATTTAAATACCCATTCTTTTTTCCACATCTACAGTAAAAAATACCTTCCCTACAACCAGGGTTTTGCCCTTTCAGGTGATCACTCTAAATGTCCGTCACTCATGAGCAAGGGCTCATGTTCCATAATAAACTTAGCTTTGAAATACCAATCGCTACTAATTATATTCAATGTTTAGGAGGCTACCTTATTTTACAATAAGGAACAGTTATATCCCTGAAAAAAAATCTGAAGTCCTCTGTAATTCCTTAACAATAATTTACATTGCATAGCAACAATGAAATAAAGTTTTGTAATATTACTTTTTGGCTAAAAATTGATTAAAACGATTTGGTTCGTACATGATCTATTCCCTGGGTGCCGATTCCTACCATCAACACACTTGATCTAGGGGTAAATACATGTCTAATATAACCTGGAGAGTAACTTTAAAAATGTACTTTATAAAAATACAGACAAATGTAGTCCACTGTTTTAGCAGATTTCCCTTAAGGGAAATCAGCTATTTAGGTTGTACTCATGACGGAATTTTCGAAATTTTTCTTCAAATGTCCATCGATCCTACCTAGTAGATGACGAAAATGAGGTCCGTTCAAAACTGTATATATATATATATATATATATATATATATATATATATATATATATATAAAATTGTAACCTCTGTCTGTACATTGATTTTTTTTCGCGAAATTTCACGATAACTTTTCGTTTCACATGTCATAGACACCATAACTGCATTTTGTTTCTTTGGTGTCTGTTTGTTTGTTTGTTTATTTGTTTGTTTGTTTGTTTGTTACCTTTTCACGCATAAACGGCTGAACCGAATTTTATGAAACTTGGTATATATATTACTACTAACCCAACTTAGACTTTAGGCTATATTAATATCCTCTGGGACGAATAGGATTGGGGGTTATAAGGGAAGCCAGAAATTAAAAATAGCCATAATTCGTTTCCTATTGGTTTTTTGGCAAATATGATCATAACAAAAGTTGTTTATTTTGTTGTTTAGAGTAACTTTTGTTATATACACTTTTTTCGTATACCGAATTATAAACGAGATATACGCTGAAACCTATAGCGGAAGTGAACAATTTTATTTGGGACAAAAGACCCAACCGAAATAAATAAAACTGGGTATATGTATTAGCACTAACGCTTTTATTAAAACAAGCCATACCAACATTTCTAGGGAAGGGCAGGAGTGGGGGTTATGAGGGAAGCCAGAAATTAAAAATAGCGATATTTCGTTTCCTATTGGGTTTTCGGCAAATATGAACATAACAAAAGTTGTTTATTTTGTAATTTAGAGTAACTTTTATTATATACATTATCGTCGTATACCGAAGTATAAAGGTGTTATACGCTAAAAATTATAGCGGGAGTCAACAATTTTATTTGGCACAAAAGACTCAACCGAACTAAACCAAACTCGGTATGTGAATTAGTACTATTGCCTTCCTTATAATAAGCCATACTAACATTTATAGGGACTGGCAGGAGTGAGGGTTATAAGGGAGGCCTGAAATTAATAATAGTGATTTCCTATTGGGGTTTCACCAAATATGCACATAAAAAAAGTTGTTTATTTTGTTATTTAGAGAAATTTCCTCAACACTTCATTTCAATATGAACTACCAGGTACCTCACTTAAAAAATTAATTCAAATGTATGTCAATATTTTCTCCTTAATAATTCAAATCTATGCATAATACACAGGAAACGGGAAATATGACAATATGCAGGACAGTGAAGTCATACATAAAAAATTAATCTCATTATTAACAAACCCACAGCAACGACGGGTATTACCCCTAAACACTGGGACGGGTAAATGCCGTGAAAAGTAAAGCCTTGCCAAAAATATCATCACTATTCAGCCTCAACTGAATTCCCGAGCGAAGCCGGGTTTCTGAGCTAGTATATATATATATATAAAATTGTAACCTCTGTCTGTACATTGATTTTTTTAGGTACAACTTAGGCTTTAAGCTATTGTAAAATTCTCTGAGATGAACAGGAGTCCTGAAATAGTAAGGGAGGCGTGAAATTAAAAATAGCGATATTTCGTTTCCTATTGGTTTTTCGGCAAATATGCCAAAAGTTGTTTATTTTGTTATTTAGAGTAACTTTTGTTATATAAGTTTTTTTCGTATACGGATTTATAAACGAGATATACGCTAAAACCTATAGTGGAAGTGAACAGTTTAATTTGACACAAAAGACTCAACCAAACTAAATAAAACTCGGTATGTGTATTAGCACTAATGCCACCATTATAACAAGCCGTACCAACATTTCTAGGGACGGGCAGGAGCGGGGGTTGTAAGAGGGGCCTGAATTTAAAAATAGTGGTATTTCGTTTTCTATTGGTTTTTCTACAAATATACACACAACAAAAGTTGTTTATTTTGTTATTTAGAGTAACTTTCGTTATATAAAGTTTTGTCTTATAACAAAGTATAAATGAGATATACACTAAAACTTTAGCGGGACCCAACAATTTTATTGTTCACTAAAGATTGAACCAAACATAACAAAACTCGGTATGTCAATTAGCTTTAATTATTCCATGATTATAAGGTACATTAAAATTTTTAGATTCGAACGGGAGTGGGGGTTATAAGGGAGGCCTGAAAAAAAAAATTCGTTACATTTCATTGTCTATTTGTTTTTCGACAAACTTGCACATAACAAAAGTTGTTTACTTTGTTATTTAGAGTAACTTTTATTTTATACATTTTTTCGTGAAAAATGTTTGAAGCAAGTAATTTGAGTAGAAATATTAATATGCTCAACAATTCTTTCCAATATGAACTACCAGGTACCTTACCTGGAAAAATTAATTCAAATCTATGTTAATATTTTGTCCTTAATAATTCAAAGCTATGCAAAATGCACGGGAGACGGGAAATATGACAATATGGAAGACAGTGAAGTCTTACATAAATAATTAATTTTATTATTACCAAATCCATAGCAAAGACGGGTATAAACCTTAAACATTGGGACGGGGAAATGTCAAAATATTGTCATTCCCAAAAAAATACCATCACCATTCAGCCTCAAATGAATTCCCGAGCGAAGCCGGGTATCTGAGCTAGTATATATATATATATATATATATATATATATATATATATATATGTATATATATATTTGTCTATTACGGCTCTAGTGGTCGCAATTTTTGTTTGATCGTTACCAAACTCAATATTTAGTCGTTTTATGTAAAAAGAAAGATCAAGTTCGTTAATGGCTGAAATCGGACTAGTGGGAGGGGGAGTTTAGAGGGGAGGATTTTCTAAAATTCGAAATATTTCCGTTACTATACGTCGGATCAAAAAATTGTATAAAATCAATCTTATTGAAAATTTACTATAAATATTGTTATATACATTTATTCTCTATCTTGAGTATTAACCGAAATATTAGCATTTTTATGAAATCGGGGCGGATAACTGATGAGAGTAAAACTTCACGTGGGAAATCTGCTTAGTTTACGCAGCCCCTGCGTGACGGACTTTTATTTGTTATCTAGTTAGTTTATTTAAAATTAAATACTTTAGATATAAAGTGCAGTCAAAAATGTTGCTTATTTAATTTAATAGGAGTGGATGGAAGTCATGTAGTGTCCACATCAGGCTTTCTACTTCACTTCGTTATTTCTCATGAAAATAGTATTTTACCAATACCGTTACCTAAATTATCAAGGTATTCCTATATTTGTGCATTATCAAATGTTCTTAATAGATAAATATATCAAGATGTACAATACAAATTAATTTACACACATTTGATTTTATTTCCAACTTAGGCATCTTGTTTCAAACTACGAGCAGGCATGAAACTTACAGAATGATTTCTTGATTCACAACGTATTAACCTTTGTTTTAGAGTCATCTATTGTCATTCAAAAAAATAATTTGATTCTTCTAGATCTGCAGCTCCTAGTTTAGTAGCAAATCAATAAAAAAAAATTTTATTTTGGTTATTCTTTGTTTCATTTTTTTAAATTATTTTTTTGTTTTATCCTGGGTCGTTCATTTACTGAATAAGTTGCGAAAATCAAAAAATAAATAAATAAGTATTTTACTCCATTAAGTCCACATAATGCGTCAGTACATCCTAAGTTTAAGTGGGTAAATGTATCATATGCAAAATTGCTGCCTTAAGATGGATATATTTCAAACAGTTACGAAGGTTTGGCTGATTTGAATTGTAACTCACCAGTCACTGAAGTGGTCTGAATCAATATTCTTGATATGAGCTTATTTAATGAAGAAGTGTCTATAATGTACCATTATTAAACAGCATTGAATGCAAATTGATAATGTTAAAATATGTCTAGTTAAAGATAAGTGTTCAAAAAAATGTTATACAAGATTGATGAATATTATAAATGAAGGGATGATGGGGTTAGTGAATAGATAGCGCTCGGCCACTTGAATTAACACATGTGAAGAAATGAAGTATTTCTAGATTTTTACCTGTAATCTGTAATAACTTGGTCAACTGGCTTATAATGATTCACCTGTTTGTTAAGAGGGGAATTGAAAATGTGAATTGTAATAATAATTCCAATTCGTCAATTGTAATAATAATACTAATTTAACTATAAATGATATATTTTTACCAGATTTTCCTTAAGTGAAATCAGCTATTGAGGCTGTCCTCAAGACGTGATTTTTGAAAAAATATTCTCAAAAGCCCATCGATCCTACCTACAGGAGATGACGAAAATGAGGTCCATTCAAAACTATATATATATATATATATATATATATATATATATATATATATATCCTGTTAACGCACTAGCGGTCATAATATTTGTTTGATCGTTACCAAACATTTTAATGTTATCTTGATCGTTATCTAAACGATCGATGATTAACCGAGATATTTGCATATATTATTTTTTGGCCTTTAGTGATCCCCCACTCCTACTCATGTCATATTAACAATTAGCTGCTATATTAGGAAACACTTTATTTGAAGCCTAAATATGAAATATTCTCATTGAACTTTTACGTTTTGAGATGAATGCAAAAACGTAACATAAGTGGGAAATCTGCTTAGTTAACGCAGCCCCAGTTTGACGGACTTTTTTATTATTCATTATTGAGGAGAATATAACAATCATCACAAAAATATAAAAGTCCGTCGCGCAGGGGCTGCGTAAACTAAGCAGATTTCCCACGTGAAGTTTTACAATAGAGAAATCCGCCGAATAACAGCTGTAGTAGGAAGGGATCACTAAACCTATTCACTAGGGACGAATAGTTCTGGAAACGGCCACCAGAGCTCTCGGCGGAGAGTCCGGAACATGGCGGGGTTCCGTTGACCACACACACAATACAAATGCAAACATCTCGGTTAATATTCAAGATACAGAATAAATGTATATAACAATATTTATAGTAAATTTAATTTTCAATAAGATTGATTTTATACAATTTTTCGATCCGACGCATAATAACGGAGATATTTTGAATTTTCAAAAATCCCCCCTCTAAACCCCCCCTCCCACTGGTCCGATTTCAGCCATTAACGAACTTGATCTCTTTTTTTACGAAAAACGCTTAAATATGAAGTTTGGTAACGATCAAACAAAAATTGCGACCACTAGAGCGTTAACAGACAAATATATATATATATATAATTTTGAACGGACCTCATTTTCGTCATCTCCTGGGTAGGATCGATGGACATTTGAGGAAATTTTTCAAAACTCGCGTCATGAGTACGACCTCAATAGCTGATTTCCCTCAAGGGAAATCTGCTAAAAGGTGAATAATAAATTAGACGCCTAATGAGAATATTAGGTCTTCTAATGAAAGTACAATTCAAAATCTTGCACGCGATGAATCAATGTCTTGGTCATGTTAGTTTATATAACTAAATGAGTTATTACGCAGTACTAAAGCCCCTATATGCCTTAATTCTCTCCCATGACCTTTCACCAATCCCTGTTTTCAGCAGCAAGGTTCCTCCAATTGCACAATCATAGACTCTGTAAGTCCTCACTCATGTTATCCAACCACCTCTTTCGTGGCCTGCATCTTCTTTTGCCGTTTTAAATTATTTTTGTTCCCTGCTGGGTTGTATTATTTTAAAGTAATCCAACAGTGTGTCTATGTTACAAACGTTTTCAAAAATACACCTATTAAATTAAAAATCAGTTAGCTTAAGAAAAAGGTTTGAGCCGTCCGACAAAAATATGAAATAAAATCTTTCTCTGCAGCGAACGGAAATGGACCTTATGTTATATAATGAAATTTATGTTGCAAAATCGTGACAATATAGAACTCGTCTGACGTGACCGAAATTAATGGAGAGAAAGCTACGCACTCACCTGCCAAAATTTGTAACCCTATGTAACACCCAACACTCATTCTTTTAACACAATACGAATTCGTTAGTGTATATTATGCTATTTATTAAAGTACGCTTTGCGTTACTATGGCTAATTGGGGTTGCCACCATGTTTTAGCTACGGAACACATTAAGGATTTGGTTTAATGAGTTCGACGTAAAAAAAATGTTATCGCCCAGGTGAGAATAGAATCCACGACTCTAGGTTTACCATGTGAGATATAGACTCCATCCGTAACTCATAAGGGCTCATAAACAACCTTTGTCTTGTATAAAAGACATAAGGAGGAAGGTATGTAATAATGAACCACCAAATTTAGAGGAAAAAATCACATGATTTAGTAAGAAGTAGCAAACATACTCAAGTATTTTTGAAACTTAGTAGGCGAGATATATGAGAACGTTGAGTCGGACGATAGAGACAGAGCAATGGTTAAGGAGAGCACGAACTTAGTCAATTTTTTAGTTTTTTTTTACTTAGTCAATACAAGTCCAATTCATGCTGGAAAAGTGGAAGGACCAGTAGCTTTAATGCTCTGCAAAAGCTCCCTAATTTCAATAACAAATCAAGGGAAGATACATTTACAAAAGAGTAGTTAAATATAATACCTACGTTTAAATATGACATTGAGGGGAAGATAGCATTATGAAAATAATTCTGAGCTGTCAGATAGTAGTGCGAATAGCCCAACAGATGCATGGCAGAATTAGTGATTTTTTTTTTTTTTTTATCCAGGGAAAGAAGGGAGTGAGGCAGGTCCAGGGAAAGGTGATGTGATGATGAGGACTAACATTATTGGTGGCTATGCAACACAAGGAATTTGTAGCAACTCCTTGAGGTACGCCAAGCATTTGTAGTAATATAGAGCAATTCAGACTATCAGGATTGTGGGATACTATCTTTGGTTTTGTAATTAAGCCACCTTCAGTATTGCTTAATCTCTTAACTTTGCTTCAAATCAAAATATAATTGGCCACGAATTATGTTTCTTCAAAACAACGATACCATGAATTACTCCTGACGTACCAGTTAAAGCTCCTAATGTTCTTAAAGCTATTTCGAGCGACTAAAATAAATAATAATTTCATGACAACGTCCTCCGCTCCATCTTTTCATTGTTTGAATCTAATTCTATAAGACCTGCTTTAAATTATATAGTGGGTTTCTGAGAGTTTCACTAAGGAGAACGTTCTTGTATGTGTGATAAAAAGCTTGCTAATAAGAAAAAATTCAATTCATGTCTAATAACGTAATTATTTAGGCCAGTTGAAACAGAAACATTTACTATTTGCACCCAAGTAGAGTAAAATGAATTTATATTTTTATAATCACTCATTTTCTTTGAAATGACTACTTCGTTTAACACTTAAAAAAATGTAGGATATAAATTCCTATAGCCCACCCTCGAATAAGAAATACTCATCTCTGACAAATCCATCATATCGTTAATACCTCCAAATATTTCCCCTGATCAGTTGTTCTGAGTGATTGCTCGAAGCAATTGTGTAGTTTTATTAACGAATATTTTGTTTTATTTATTTGTTTTATATCCCACATGTAAGGTGATTTGCATGAGGTAAGTGACGTCGAATGTTTAATTAGTGTAATCTATTATAAGCGAAGAGACTCGGGTTCTATATATTTCGGACAAGCGTTGAGGATTTACAATTAAGTTGAACACAAAATTTAAATCAATTCCAAGTTATAATTAAATCTTTTCAATATATCTTCTGTGACCGACTAAATTTGCATAAAAATACAACTGATTCCTGGTTCTTTGAAAAAGGAGGAAGATGAAAATACAGTCGTAAAAAGAAAAATGGATGTATGAGACCTCTAGACTAAGCAAGGATGCTATAAACCTGCAGCTTTGCAAATACTAAATGTGAACGTCCTAAAGGTGATGGTCATTCTCCTTACAATTCTCATCTTTTCTTTGATGCCTTCTTTTTTGTTTGGACTGGTCACTGCTCGGCTCGGCTTTGAAAACATGTAAACTCAATGGCCCAAACGGCCCTCAAAAACCGTTCACCTTTCAGCCTCACCGTCTAGGTGTCAATTCCCGTTTTATTACAACCCTTGTGCAAAACAAAGAAAACTCATATTGACATCATCATTATAAATAGATCTGATACGGCAATGAAAAGAAAACTGCCTCTTATTCAGTATTGCAAATATACTGGTGGTGAATAGAGTGAGTTTCTTTGATTTTTAGAATGCCGACACTACATAATTAATCGTTTAATTATTATTAATTGAGAGAAACATTTTTTTTGCTCCCACCGGAAGTTAAGGCGAGGTTTCCTAGATAGATAGATTTCCTAGATTCATTACAACTTATTATATCTTTGAGCTACAGGTTTTCAACCTTCTTTTTTTATTCCCACCTCTGCCCCCGCTGGAACCATTTATTAACAGATTTAAAATTTTGAATAGATAAATTGGGCCAGGTAACTTAGCCTAGCTCAGCGAGCACGGCTAAGCATAAAAGTGCAGTAATTGGGAGATTTAGTTTAAGTCCGAAAAGTCCTAGGAGAACCAGCAGCTTCGACTCCTTTGCCTCTGTTCAGAGAAGTGGCAAGGGCCTAACTAACTAGCTCACATACCTAAAGCCTAAATACTAACCTAAACTCACATAAACTATACATATAATTTACAAATAAATACATTTTTACTTGGTTTTCAATACCTCTTGGGCAAAAGTCCTGAAGGCTGAAAATCTATCTGCGTCGTTTACCAACATATATACAGGTTTTCAACCAGTGTATTACGAGTTGGTTTGGTTGTCTTCGTAGCCCACGCCACTTGCTCAAAGGAAAGTACTATATTAAGTAGCCAGCTTATTCCTGTTGGGCCCTTGACAGGTAAGAAAAATGTTTCTTTAAAATTAACAATAATTTTTCCAAGTGAACATTCTGGCAGGTGGAAGTGAATTATATTGTAGATTGAGTAAAAAGGCTAAACTTCCAGAGTAACAATTTATTGAAGAGACAGGGTCCTTTCGACGCATCACCGTCAGTGCTCCCAAGTCCTGGATGTTGGCCTGAAGGACCAGACTCTGAGAAGTCACTGACGAAGTTGCACTGCGTGAAAACTCTCTCTCGCTTCAATAAATTGTTGTTGTAAAAATATGACATTTTTACTCCACTGCAATAAGAATAACTAAATTGTTACAGTATTTTTAATTTATCTTTCTGTTTATTAAAAATTGTGTTTTCGGTCAATATCACTAGACGTTTAAAGTATTTATTTAAACAAAGATTCAAAATCATTTTAAAAATGTATTTTTATTTTGAAGGGAATTGTAAGGAATTATTATTCCTGAAGTTGTCTGGAATTTATATAACCCAACAGGCTGCCAAAAGAAATTTTACATGGCCCATCAGGGTAGGCGCAATGATAAGAAGCAGGTCTCCAGCCAGAGATGGCTGAATGGCATGAGGGAGTTCTGTAGAAGCAGAAGGCTGTGACATGCAAATATTCAAGCGCATGGAAGTTTGTTAGTTTGTTCAGTCGAGTAAAATTTGATAAATATAGAAGAATTTTAACTAAGGTTATGTGTACTAGAGAGAGAGAGAGAGAGAGAGAAGAGGGGGGGGGAGAGAGAGAGAGAGAGAGAGAGGGAGAGAGAGAGAGAGAGAGAGAGAGAGAGAGGGAGAGAGAGAGATGCTTTTATTGTCATAGGCCAATGGTCCTCTCTTACAGACAATAGTCATGTATGTTTTCTATTTATAAATCAAACTAAACTACTTATAA
Organism: Riptortus pedestris; assembly: GCA_019009955.1. Classification (NCBI taxonomy): domain Eukaryota; kingdom Metazoa; phylum Arthropoda; class Insecta; order Hemiptera; family Alydidae; genus Riptortus; species Riptortus pedestris. The sequence continues at coordinate 195,715,640 of CM032228.1, read as the reverse complement.
ATTAATTAATTAAAACTTATACTACAAACATAAAGATACTAAAAAAATATATATGTAAAGAAACTAAAATACAAACAAAAAACCAAAAATATAAATAAAACTAACATACAAATGTCATTATGATGAAATATGGTACATGTCATATCTCCATCTCCGTCGTTAACAAATGATTAATGCAGGCCCTTCGGAATGATGATGATGCTTTTATTTTTTCCGGTAAAGCATTTAGCTCTCTTGCCGCAACAGCAGAGAAAGATTGGCGAAATAAATTGAGAGAGAGAAAGAGAGAAAGAGAGAAAGAGAGAGTGAGAGAGAGAGAGAGAGAGAGAGAGAGAGAGAGAGAGAGAGAGGGAATATAAGGAGGCTGGCCGGAAGGGGGTCACTGGTCCACTAGGTTCCTAATCTGTAGCCACCGCCATTCACTGACATAGCTAATATCTCCTACATCGCATATGATGGGCCTGCTTTGATAGAGGAGAATGGCCAGCTCATACCTTATACTGCCGAGGCTATTAATTTCAACACGAGGTTCATGATTGAATGTATCTCAGATACATTTCTCGCCTGGAATGCTGCTGGATGAGATTCGTCTGGAGGGGAACATCAACAGACTAATCGTAACACTATTAAGCTTCTGAAACTTGGGAAGCTCCGCTGACAAATATGGGCTGCTGGGATTTTAGTGAATTCATAGATTTGAATTTATTTATTTAGGTCTCCACACTACTCTTGCCCAGCTTCTATTCTACTTCTGATGTCCATCCTCCCTGACAGCATATATGACCCACATTATTATAAAACAGCATTAGCTCAGCATTGCTTTTGAAGTTTCAATTTTCAACAGTCCTAATCTAAGTATTCTGTCATATATTAGTAGTACACACACAGACACACACACACATAAGTATATATATATATATATATATATATATATACACTAGCTAAGGTACCCGGCGATGCCCGGGAAATCATTCTTGACTGACTAATGATGGTATTTTGATAGTAAGACTTCAATGTGTACAATAACTCTTCCCTCCACGACGTAATGATTTTCCGAAATAGCCAACCCTGAAGGGTAACTTTTGGGGATTAATAGAATAGAAATTTTATTTTTGAAGGATAAATGAATATGTGTTCCTAATCTATCCCTCTACACTTTTTGACTCACCGTTTTTCAATAGTTCAAACCATAATCATGGGTAGCATTTATTTCAATTAAATATCATCTATAATGAACATATTTCGTTTCAAAAGCAAATCCGAGCTCACATAGTTTAGGCAAAGTTTTGCACGTAAGATTATATTTGTAATAGTGAATCTCACTGGAAACCACTTCCAGTGATGCCAGACGGGAAATAAGTAAACTCAATTAACTGGCAAGGCTCTCGCATCTTCCGCTCCCGCATGAGACTTCTCAACATTCTTCTACTTAAATTATTGATTAAAAACATTATTTTAATAATTTATCTACCGGATGGAATTAAATAATAGTGGTACCCTAAAAATATCATATCGAGTTTAAACGCATATTGTTTTTTGTCATAATGACATTACCATTAACGTTTAATTGTTATGATATTACATATTGGTTTCAATAACATCAAGGTACATTATACAAATTAAATAATGGAAATGCTCTTATAGTTTATATTTCTATTGGAAATAAATAACAAAGTTATTTTCTAGGAAAAATAAATAAATGAAGAGGGCGTGACGAAGATTTATAACCTCAACTAATCCGAATCATACTTTGAACTATCATATAAGACGAAAACATAACATCATTTGTCATAATATTCATTTATTAAAACCCCTTAAATAAGTACTAATATAATTGACTCACGTTTAGCGTATATACCGTGTATACTTCATTTTACGACATAAGTGAATGCACACAAAAGTTGGTCTAAATAACAAAGTAAACAACTTGTGCACGTTTGCCGAAAAACAAATTGAAAATAAAAAAAGCGAGTTGTTCATTTCAGTCTCTCTTATAATCCCCACTCCCCTTTGAACCTAAAATTTTTGATATAGCTCATAATCATGGAAGAATTAATGCTAATTCACACACCGAGATTTGCTAAGTTCGGTTCAATCGTTAGTGCCAAATACAATTGTTGACTCCCGCTTTAATTTATAGTGTATATCTCGTTTATACTTTGTTAAAAGACAAAAATGAATATCGCAAAAGTTACTCTAAATAACAGAATAAACAACTTTTGTTATGTTCATATTTGCCGAAAAACGAATAGAAAACAAATACCGCTATTTTTAAATTCAGGCCTTCCTTACAACCCCCACTCCTGCCCGTCCCTGGAAATGTTGGTATGGCTTATTATAATGAAGGCGTTAGTGCTAATACACATACCGAGTTTTATTTATTTCGGTTGGGTCTTCTGTCCCAAATAAAATTGTACACTTTCGCTATTTTTAGTGGTTTTAGCGTAAATCTCGTTTATAATTCGGTTTACGAAAAAAGTTTATATAACAAAAGTTACTCTAAATAACAAAATAAACAACTTTTGTTATGTTCATATTTGCCGAAAAACCAATAGGAAACGAATATCGCTATTTTTAATTTCAGGCTTCTCTTATAACCCCCACTCCTGTTCATCTCAGAGAATATTAATATAGCCTAAAGTCTAAGTTGGGTTAGTAGTAATATACATACCAAGTTTCATAAAATTCGGTTCAGCCGTTTATGCGTGAAAAGGTAACAAACAAACAAACACACAAACAGACACCAAAGAAACAAAATGCAGTTATGGTGTCTATGACATGTGAAACGAAAAGTTATCGTGAAATTTCGTGAAAAAAATCAATGTACAGACAGAGGTTACAATTTTATATATATATTCCCAATAACCAGAATAACCAGAAGCCAATGTACTTCAAAATCTTCAATTAGCTCTTTCTACGATGCCACATCGTCATCTCCAGGGATAAACATGGATTGTCCAACGTGACATCTGCCGGTCTTGGAGCACAACCAACTTATAAATGCTCTGACGGTGTGTCAACGCAAATTTTAAAAGACATTGACTACTGTTTATATACTCCTGAACTAGTTGTCCTTCACATAGAGAACTGTTGTATTCATATTAGTCAATTTTTCATAGAAATAATGTAGACAATTTGAGAACAGAATGGGGGAAATATATTGTACAAAAGCATGTTAGGGCTGATAATGACATCTAAATTTGTAAGAATAAAAATAATTAATAGGGGTTAATGGGTGAAAAAGGTTTCAAATTTTTAATATGTCATAGCTCCTAAAAAATAATAAACTTCATTATTCATGCTTACAGAAATAATAATTCCAATAAACAAAAGAGTCTCCAATGAATGAATATATAAAATATTATATTGAAGGCAAGAAATAAATACAATAAATTGGCGTTATACTAAAAGTTGAAAGAACAAATTAAGCAGATATCAATATTAAAAAAAACAATAGTTTTCTCATGGATACACACTCTCAAGGAAACAACCTTAAAAGCACGCGCTGACTTCATGACAGCAGAACATGTGACTTCCAGCCTTGGGCTTTCTATCTTTTATTTTCATTTTTAATTCCTTGACAATATTCGACCTAAATAATGAACTTGCGCGAGTATACACACACATATACCACTAGTTCGAATCCGTCATAAATTACCGGCTATATTTAAATTTAATTCAAAAGAAAGACAATATTTATCTCGAGCAATCAAATTAATATCTTGAATTCTTCGTTTATGTAGAATTTATCATTAAAGTTTATCAACTACTAATGACAAGCCTGTGATTTTTTTTGAGTTCATTTATTGTTATCTTGAATGTTCAAAAGGTTGTTCAAATCTTACCTCTAGGAAATGTGGTTAAAGAATGTGCTGAACATATAGATTGCTTAATTTATTGAATCTTAAATTATATGCGTACATACAAGTCATAAACTTTTGCTCTGAAGTTGCATTTGCAAGCGTTTGTGAGTGCGTAGCATAAGACATTTGTTGTTGGCTGTTTCAATAAATTAAATAAAAGTCCGTCCCGCAGGGGCTGCGTAAACTAAGCAGATTTCCCACGTAAGTTCTATCACGTAAAGTTATACAATAAAGAAATCTCCATACGAGTGCCGATGAGTTACGAAACCGGCGGAACTACCTTTTGGCGGGAACCATAGCTCGTCCGTTACGCTTAATAAAATGCAAATATCTCGGTTAATATTCAAGGTAGAGAATAAATGTAAACAACAATATTTATAGTAAATTTAATTTGCAATAAGATTGATTTTATACAATTTTCCGATCCAACGTATAGTAACGGAGATATTTCAAATTTTCGAAAATCCCCCCTCTAAACTCCCCCTCCCACTGGTCTGATTTCAGCCGTTAACGAACTTGATCTTCCTTTTTACATAAAACGATTAAATACCGAGTTTGGTGACGATTAAACAAAAATTATATATATATATAAATATAATTTTGAACGGACCTCATTTTCGTCATCTCCTGGGTAGGATCGATGGACATTTGAAGAAATTTTTCGAAAATCGCGTCATGAGTACGACCTCAATAGCTGATTTCTCTTAAGGGAAATCTGCTAAAAACGTGTATTATATTTATTTTAAATTTGATTTAAGGGATTATTAATCTCTTAAATTAGAGTTAGCGTTTTTAGATTACAACTATACATTGTGTGTGTGTGTGTGTGTGTGTGTGTGTGTGTGTGTTGTGTGTATAGTAGTTGAACAGAAAGTAATTTTTAAATTATTTGAGTTTGATTTGACAGGAGTCTAGAGAGAATAATAAAGAATAAAAAACAACACTCACATGTCGTTTACATGTATCATATGGTAGCCAATTTTTAGCTATTGATTTCAAAGAAATATTTATCAAATATTTTTTAATATTACTTTGTGTAGCGCCACCCTTTAAAATAGCAAACACCTTGGGAGCTTCGTTAACCTCAGCCCTGGTTTTGTATTATAACGTCGTATATGAACTCTTATACCTAATTGCTCCGAGTACTACTTAAGGCTCCAGTATCAGTTAATCTTTATAAGAATTTAATAAGGGACCTCATTCAATGAAATAATTCAATGACAGTTTATCCGGTACCTTTTTAATTTTGTAGATTTCTATTGATGAACAAATAAGGGCCAGAGTAAAACCTGCATCATCTTAGTTCACTATAAGCCGTCTTAACGGGTTGATAAGATAATACAGAGAACTTTGATGGATGTGGGTTAATGCCACCAGTTATGTGCCCTTAATCATTCTCCATAATACTTCAAGAATAGACTGCTACCTTTTACAAGTTTTACACGGAAATATATAAATATAGCTATCTTTCTTGAATAAATATTTCACAAAAAATTGATACAGTCCAGTATCTATTAATAGTAGATTAAGACACTACCAGATACTAATTCTAGATGTTTAGGAAAACGTATTATTTCACAATTAGGTACCAATGTGTATATTCACCCCTGTTCCATCCCTTAGCAAAGCTATTTTAAACAAAAAAAAAATTGGTCATTAAGACCAACTTTCTAACCCAAGGGATATCTCTGCCAATTTAATAGATATTAGAAATAGTTTTCATGGGTGAAAAACGTCCTATTTTTGTTCGATGAGAATATTGGCCGTTCAAGCAGTTTCCAATTACTAGAAATCAGTTATTCAGGTTGTATTCATTTCTCTATTTTAGAAAAATGCCTTCCAATGTCCATCGAAACTACTTAGAAAATGAGGTCCGTCCAAAATTATATAAATAAATAATAAATAAATAAAAGTGTGTGTGTGTGTGTGTGTGTGCTTTTTTAAGGCTTTAAGGTTCTTTTTGCTTTCTGTACAATACAAAACTAAACACCAAGTTCCTTAATGGTTGAAATTAGACAAGGGGGGTGTCTAACCAATATTATTGAACATTTAATTTTCCATAAATATTGTCCAATAAGTGTTTTCTCTGTCTAGAATATTAATCGATATATATGCATTTTTTAGTTCTCAGTTTTTTATAAACTCTCACTTCTACTCAATCGCTATTACCAATAAGCTGTCATTTCTTGAAACGTTCCATTTCAAGCTAAAATTTATTTTTTTATTTTTTTCAATCGTACTTCTAACATTTAAGATATACTCAAATATGTCCTGTGTAGCGTCATCAATTTTGTTTTGACATATCATACTCGGTATTTAACTGCTTCATGCAACAATAAAAATTATATCTGCCAATAGCTAAAATCGAAAATGGGAGGGGGGTGATTAGGCGAGGAAAACTAAAAATGCGTAGTCAACGTTATTATTATGAATCAGATCAAAAACTTGAATGTAACCAATATTTTTGCAAATTTTATTTCCTATAAATGTTGGTCTATGCATGTTTTTCTGTGTGTGTGTGTGTGTGTGTTTATATATATATATATATATATATACACACACCTTTTTTTCGTCACCTCATCGGTAGGATCGGAGGAAATTGAAATTTTTTTCGAAAATCCCGCTTGAGTACTACCTCAATATCTGATTTCTCTTAAGCTTTATTTAAAAATTGCTTGAGCAGAGATGACTTCAATTCGTGGTAGAGAATAATTTCTAGGATCGTCATTGTAGGTCATTGTTTTACCAAAAGGATTCAAATTTTCGATTCTATCCCACTCTAAAACTTCACGCCTAATGGTCCTGTGCTTTAGATAAGTTAAATAAATAAAGTAAATAGTTCTTGAAATAGTTAAGTACAGGAATAAGCAACAGTTAAATAAAAATAGAAGCCTTTAGACTAGACTATTAGTATATATAGTAGCGTTGAGTAGAATGTACTGAAGCTTAAAACTTATAAATAGCCTGTTGGTAGAGATAAAATTAAGTTTTGTGCGACTATTGGCTTAATAGTGTGTGTGTGTGTCTGTGTGTGTGTTTTTGTGTGTATATATAAATGTGTTTTTTCAGGCAATGAGCATGACATTTGAAGAAATCTCAAAAATCTTGCCATAAGCTCAACCAAAACAGCTGATCTCCCTTAATGGAGATATGCAAATATTTCATATTACACAAACCGTGTGTGGGTTTCAATAGCCAGGAGCAGCTATCCATCATTCTATAAAGTTGTTGGCAATTATTTTAAGTCTTCCAAAAGAGAAAACATGATTCTGGGGTTTTTATAAAATGTGCATTTAGCTACCTTTTATTGGAATTATACTTAAAAATAGCAATTAAAAGGTCCAATAATATTGTGGAGATTAAATGATTCATTTTATTGCCACACCAATAATCCTTTACCGAAATTCTTTTATTGGACTAATAGCAAGAGGTTAATCGTTAAAATAAAATGGACAATGTCCTCGTAGCTAATTGACAAAAGACAAAACAATTTTTAGTTGAACTACTAAATAATTTATGTGGTATAAAAGAGTTTACTTGATATGGATTACTTTGATTTATGATTTAGCAGCACTTTGTTTGATGATTCTTTTACTTATATAGAACACAAGTGGAAAACTGTAATAGTTGGCTGTAATAAAAATAGTTGGCTTCCTGTAAAAATGTATGGCATTTCAAAATTTAGGAATTGCATTTTTCAGAGTAAAATGGTACTTTCTGGAATGTGTGGCTGATACTGTTTTCTCTTGAGTGTTAATATTCTGTTTATAGGATAATCAGACTTAAGAAATCAATGAAATATCATAACATCAGTGTAAAAAATGGATAAGTTTTACTGATTTCTTTATGGTCGAAGTTAAAATCTTCAATAATATATAACGACATAATATTTAGCCTACTGCCTGGATATGCTGTTATTTTTTCATCATAAAAAATACATTCTACCCTTTCTAGGCAAAAGGGCACGCAAGAGAAGAAAATACTGATAAACGAAATGCCTGTAAATCATTTACTTACATAGTCGAATCCGATGAGTGCTCGTAAGCCCGCCATAGACTGAAGAATTAACACCGAGTCAAATGGATATTGCTGTAGCCGACATGAATTCTAGCCAATGCTGATGTTGCATAACACCGAGGTTGCCTCGCTAGCAGTACACTCATTCTGAAACAAACTCAATTATTTAGCGCAGTTAGTCACTCAAAATTTATTCTATGTTATTTATATAAATTAAAATAAATAAATAAGGAAAAAAATAATTTTTTCTTCCTGACAATGTTTTATTTTGGTGTCTCATTAGTCGATTATGTATTGTTTCAAGGAATTTCGCCTATAAGAAAATTTAAGCTTTATATTTATCGTTTAATGGTTAATTGAAAACTTTGAGTTCTCTATGTGTATGCTAAAATTATGAAAATTGGTTAAAATGGAGTAAAATGCACTGCGGTTTACCCGATGCATGGATAATTCAAAAAATAAAACTCTCTCTGTTATTGGATGGTGCTCTCTTTTTTAGGGAAGAACACTTATCCGTTGGTCCACATGGAAATATCCCATAGACCCCTGATACATGGGAAGGCGGTAGTTTGCATATACTTTCAGAAAAAATTTATATTTAATTACACTTGCTGCTATAAACATGTATGATTCCCAGCATTATTTAACTATTTTATTAAATGGCGGAGGACGCAATATTTAATGTACAGATATAATTAATATAGCTGGTGTTCACTCATATAATCCTTTGGTTTTAAAAAAATATGTAGAGGAATATTGATTTTGGAAAAAAGTGGACTAAATGTTTTATCTCCCCACACATCAAGTGGACTGCCATTTTAATTCCTTAGTTACAAAATAAGGCGACTCTTTTATAGAAAATTAAATATTATTGATATTTAAACGTTTTATGTAAAAAGAAAGACCATGTTTGTTAATGGACTCTGGGACGGTGGGGAGGGGGGGAGTTGAGGGCAGGAATTTTGAAAATAAAAAATATCTCCGTTATTATACGTACGATCGAAAAAATGTATAGAACTAATCTTATTGTAAACTAAAATACCTATAAATGTTGTTATATACATATTTACTTTATCATGAATATTAACTACGATAATTAGATATTTTAGTTTTCAGCCTTAGGTAAATCCGTACTCCTGCTCATCTCGTATTAACAATAAGCTGTTATGTCATGAACCACTTTATTATAAGCTTAAATACCAAATATAGTTTTCATTGAACATTTACTGTGTGTGGTACTCGAAAATACGTTGTAATGACGTCATCATGTGAGCTTTTACGTTCTTACCTCGATAATGTTCATTTGTTCTATACCGTACTCAATATTTAATTATTTCATTAAACTCTAAATATAATATTACTTAATGACTCTTAACTCAATTATTAAGCTGACTTACACTAGTTGACAAAAAGGACTAAAACTGGTTATTAGTCCTTTTTGTCAACTAGTGTGTCATTCCAGTATGTGGGAAATCTGCTTAGTTTATACCCCTGCGGGACGGACTTTATATATAAGTGTAATATTTGTTTCGTTCCACTGACTCCATATGTAATAATTCAAGCTTTAAACCTCCAACCTGCAAAACTACGCATGGAATACCAAGTAGAGCAAAGAGAAGGGGCAGGACCGGCCAAAGTAGCTCGATGATCTGGAGTCTGCGGCTCCGACCTTTTACGGAGGCATCCTCTATATCAGCTGGGCTAGGCTGGCGGCTCATCAAAGAAGGTTTTTTCTTCCAAAACGTTCTAAGAAATTCATGGCATCGTCTGTAGGTATTCCACTGATGTCTGTAACAATTTTAGAATTGGGAGAAATAGTCCCCCTGGATGGAAAAAAAAAACACAGTTTCGCAAAAAAAACAATACCATCACGAATTAATTAAGGTTATAATATGTATACGGATATGTGTCCCCGTAAACGGGGACGAACGAAACCTAATCAGCTACGTACGAAGAGGACGGCCCGTGAAAATTTGGCAATGAACTATGAGAAGATGACACACCCTTAGAGAGTTAATGAGTCGTTTACACATTTTTCAAGTCCATATATATAGATGTAATAGTTAAAGCACTTATCAATATTGAAAACCCTGCCAATTCCATTAGTTTTTATATCATAAAATGTCCGGCAGAGGCTGCATAAACTAAGCAGATTTCCACATGTTCGAATAACACATTAGAATATGTGGGAGTGATCTCATCCTACCACATATTCTCCATTTTCAATAAAAAGAATCCAACGTAAAGTGACCAGCCATTAAAATCTTAATTTATGACGTCATCAAACTATCTATTACTTGGTATCACACATAATAAAGGTCCGTCGAAACAATTTGGTATTCATGACTCGAATAAGACATGTCATGATATAGTCTCATTTTTAAAGTACTATAACTAAAATTGCGTGTTTAAGGATGCTGAAAACTAAGAAATACCAATATTTTCGTTAATACTGAAGACATGGAAAATATCTATATAACAACATTTATAGGAAATTAGAATTGCAATAAGAATTGCACTATACATTTTTTTTTTTTTTCAATAAGACGTAAAACGATGGAGATATTGTGAATTTTGAACCCCAATGGCCCGTTTTCAACCGTTAACAAATTTGATCTTTTGCATAAAATATTAAAATTATATATATATCTTAGGACCATTTTTTCATTTTCGTCATCTCCTGGGTAGGATCGATGGATAATTGAAAACATTTTTCGAAAATCTAGTGATCTAGGGTACAACCTCAAAAAGTGATTTCCCTCCAGAGAAATCTGCTATAATCGCGATATTTGGTTTCCCACGGGGGTTTCGGGAAATGTACACATTACAAAAGTTTCTTTTCTTATTCTGAGTAAATTTTACCATATGAACTTTTGTCGTGTCGCGAAATATAAACAAGTTATACACTAAAACCTATAGCAGGAGATACTAACTTTATAGGCCACAAATAACTAACGAGCTTTATTAATATTTGTAGGAATGAACATGTGTGGGGGTTGTGAGGGAGGCCTGAAATGTAAAATCGAGATATTTTATTTCCTATTGGTTTTTCGGCAAATGTGCTAATTACGAAAGTTTATAATTATATAATGTATTATTCCTATTGAGTATTATAGGAATATTTACGAAGTATCAAATAGTACAAAAAATATATAATTATATACAAAAGAGTGAGAGAGAGAGTTAAAAAGGGTCGTCTACTTCATGTGGATTCCAAGCCACGAGGGAATAGTTGGAAATGAAAAAGCAGATGTAGCAGCCAGAGAAGCCCACCCAACAACGTGACTCCATCACTCCTAAAACAATTACACCTGCAGAACTCTATCAACTCAAGGAATGTATAGATAAAAACTGGCAACACATGTGGAACGAAACCCGGAACAATGAACTAAAAACTATTAAAACCACCATCCGTCCATGAAAATATTCGGCAAAAGACAGCAGAAGTGATGACGTCGTACTAGGAAGACTCCGAATAGTCCACTTAAGATTTGCGCATGGTTACCTTATGACAAAAGATCAACCCCAATGTGGGAAATGTAATACAAATATTCAAAGGAAATGCAATTTTTCCAATAACATAGATAGTGGCCTTTTGGAATGATCCCAGAGAACTAGATAAATGATTTAATTTTTTGAAAATTACAAATTTATGTAATGAAATTTAAATTACAATTTTGTATAAATAAATTTGCCGTACCCTCATTTATATCGTTAAATTTTAAATGGTAATATAAATGAGGGTATAACAACATTTAAAATTTACATAAACACAATTTATTACTGGCCGATGATAACCTAGTACTTTTTCGCCATAAAAACCCAAAGAACAAACAACAATTATTTTCTTATTCAGAGTAAATTTTGTTCTATGCACTTTTGTCATATAACGAGGTATTGATGTTATACTCTAAAAAGTCCTTCACGCGGGGGCTGCGTTACCTAAGCAGATTTCCCGTATTTGCACTCATTCCAAAGCGTAAAAGTTCAATGACAAAAATATTTAGTATTTAGGCTTCAAATAGCGAGCTTCATAAAAGCTTATTGTTAATATAACATGAGTAGGAGTGGGGGTTTGCTAAAGGCCGAATACTAAAAAATGTAAATATCTTTGTTAATAATCAACATGAGCGAAAAGGTCACTTTTTCGATCCGACGTATAATAGCGAAGGTTTTGAACGAACCTCATTTTTCATTCTATTAATAATAGTATATTTCTTAGTATTTATTTAAATAGTTTGCCTGAAAATTTATTTTATTTTTAATAGTTAAATTGAATACTATGATATCGGTACGTAGGTTTCTAGGCATACAGACGAGACCCCCCCCCCCCCCCCCCCTTACCAAAAAATGAAGGGAATGGGAAGAAAAAGAGAAAAAAAGGAGGAAAAAAACGGGGGTTGAAATAATATATATATATAAATATATATATATATATATATATATATATATATATAGTGTATATATATATATATATATATATATATATATATATATATATATATATGTGTGTGTGTGTGTGTGTGTGTGTGTGTGTGTGTGTGTGTGTGTGTATACATATATATAAAAGTCGGTCTAGCGTGCATATGTCATGGTCGGGGAACTCAAATACTGCCTGATGAGTGTTGGACATTGATGACCATGATATTTTTTGCCCAAAACCCAACAAACGAACGGACCTCATTTTCGTTTATCTAGCAGGTAGGATCGATGGACATTTGAAGAAATTTTTCGAAAATCGAGTCATGAGTACAACCTCAATAAATGATATCCCTTAAGGGAGATCTGCCAAAAGGATAACAGGGGGAAAATGCTCTTTAAAGAAATGCGCCCAAATATGGTTAGGTATGATGGGTAGACAGCCGACCCTGAGGAGGACGAACGGGAGGGATTTGGGTAAGAGGGCAGCCCGTTAGCGGGGTGCTGAATGGAGACAGGGGAGGGGGTGCAGGTCGACGAACCTTCTCGGTCAGTAACCCCACTTTCACCTTCCACACACACCATCTCACATACCTATCACCTGCCCCTGCCTCCTTACCCGCCCTTCGAGGCCATCCATCCCCACCAGATACACGGACCGCCTCTACTACACATCTACACTTACACAAAGTCCGTCACGCAGGGGATCCGTAAACTAAGCTCATTTCCCTCGTAAAGTTTTACAATGGATAAATCTACATACTGGTAACACTAAACACCACCGCGAATATTAAGAGAATGATTGCAAAAGGTAATGAGAAATCTCTCAGTCAATTTTAATATCCTCCCGACGGGAATCGTCAGAAATGTGCACAAACAGTTCTGTCACCCTCTTACAAGAACTTAAAACGATTATTGAAATATATCAGAATATAACATATTAAGTTTATTGAACACTACTACATCTAATACTGTAATTTAAAAAGAAATCAAAATAGTTTTTATATCAATCAATCTAATTTTAGCAGTCCAAGCACTTAAAGGGAGGGCATCCTCGTTTAATAAAGCTCTCTTGAAAACAATAATAATATGATATTTAAGCTTCGAATAAAGTTGCTTATTATACGATAATGTATAACAGAGTATTGTTTATGTAACATCAATAGAAGTAGGGCTAAAGGCTGAAAAATGCAAATATCTCAGTTAATATTCGATATAGAGAATAAATGTATATAACAATATGTATAGTACATTTTATTTGCATTAAGAATGGTTCAATAAAATACTTCGACCCGACGTTTAGTAAAAATGATATTTCGAAAATCCCCCCTCCCATCCGCCCGATTTCAGCCGTTAACGAACTCGATCTTTCTTTTTACATAAAACGATTAAATGTTGAGTTTGATAACGATCCAACAAAAAATTGCGACCGCTAGAGCGTTANACAGGCAAATAAATAAATGTGTGTGTGTATATATATATATATATATAAAATTTTGAACCGACGTCATTTTCGATGGACATTTGAGGAATTTTTTGGAAAATCACGTCATGAGCACGGCCTGAATAGCTATTTCCCTTAGTGGAAATCTGCTAAAAGTTTGGCTAAAATTCCCATTTATTTCCGATAATTTATTCCCAAAATTGTCCTAGAATTTGATTAAATATACAATAAAGTTAATAAGTCGGTTAGCTCTTTACCTCGTTTAGTCGATCAGCTAAAAAACATTTTAACCATATTGAATTAGAAATTCATTTAACTTGTGTATTTCCGAGATTCCTTACATAAGAGAAAAGTAATATTAGGCGATCTAGGTCAGCATTTAGTTAGAACCACAGACTCTTTTGACAATGGGCTCAATCCTTTTTATTGAATTGTATTTTTTTAAAGGTACAGCAAATATTTCTTTCGCATAAAACATTGGTGTATTTACTAATGGTTTACTTAACCCAAAACAGAAAATTGATTACGAGGTACTACAGTTTCAAAGTCTCTCAAAAAAATTAAAAACAAAAAGCCATCCTTTTACCTATATTTACCAAACGCTACCTCCTCTTATATGGTATATAAAAAATATATGAATAAGAAACATTCAGAAGCTAGGTTTCTCGGGGCAGTACACCGGCTACATGCGCCCATCTCTTATAAATTATTGTACTAATTCTCAAAATATATTGATCTGCGAATGTGCCATACTAGATAAAGTAATTGTTGTTCATAGCTCAAATTATATTGTTGCTTGACTTCTCTGGGATGGCAATACTGCAATGCTCATACGTTCAAATAATGCCGGCTTATTATAGGAAACTTCATAACGAATTCAAATCGGGTAAATAATTTAGTAATTTAATTATAGTTTTCAGTTAACTTTTAGTAGCTATATAATTAAATTTTCTCCTACCTTGCAAATAAAAGTTATAATTTTTATTATTTTGATAAATAAAAAAAAAAAATAACTTCATTCAATGAACCGTTGGTTGATTTCTAAAAGGGCAGAGGAATTCATTTAATATTGGATGCACTAAATATAATTCTAAACCTACACTGGAAAAGGATGATGACACGTGTACAATCTATCCCAATTACCCCAGCAATTAGTGTATCGTGGACAGAATAAAAAAAAAAAAATAGGACTGGATATTTTAAATGAGATAGCTGTGGTAAATATGCTTTTCTGTTTCTGTACCAACTAAGTATTTTTTTCAATGAAGATATGAAAATTGATTTTAGAGTCAAAGTCATTCGACATTTTTTCAAGATTAATTACCAATAATATGCTTTAAAAAAAGTCCATGTTTTTCTATTAAGGTGGGGTTTGTTTGATCGCTACCAAATTCGATATTTAGTCGTTTTATGTAAAAAGAAAGATCAAGTTCGTTAACGGCTGAAATCGGACCAGTGGGAGGGGGGGTTTAGAGGGGAGGATTTTCGAAAATTACAGAATCCATCTTATTGCAAATTAAATTTACTATAAATATTGTTCTATACATTTCTTCTCTATCTGGAATATTAACCGGGTTATTTGCATTTTTATTAAATCTGGGCGGCTGACTGGGGGACGGGTGACTTTCCTGCCAAAAGCTAGTTCGGCCGTTTCCTTAACAGCTCGACGCTCGTGAAATTTCTCTATTGTAAAACTTCAAGTGGGAAATCTGCTTAGTTTACTCAGCCCCTGCGTGGCGGACTTTATTTCTATTAAGGTGGGAATAAGAATCATTTAGTAAACACATGCAATTTATTTGCAACGAATATTGAGTTCTTTATCATCAGTTCTAAACACAGTCTTGAAAGAAACAGAATTGAATATGAATTTTATCAACGTTTTGGTAGTAAATTAATTAAACCCATTGACCCCGATTGCACTCAAGTAATCAGTAATCATGAATGAACCAATCAGGGAGATGCTATCATCACATTCCTCATTGTGTAAATCATCATATAATCTCATTATCTTATCACATTTTATTGTATTTGGCAGCTGTTTTATAAATATTTCATCTATTAAGCTAAATCAAATGTAACTTATTTAATTAACTTTAGTAAGAATTAAAGAAAGAAATATATTACCAAATTCTTCTTATAAATTTTGATTGGAAAGTTCACTTGCGATTCTTCCACCTGTGTCTCTTAAATATCCTATGTATTTTTCAGTTGTTCTACTTCTTTATATACAGGATATCTTTGGAGGACTCCTAGGGTTTTGGCGTACGAGTCAATACTCCATTATCCAATAAAATGTATTATTGCAATTGTTATTCCCTCGATTTAGTTGGAGGTAGTTATTTAATAATACTTGCTAAAATAGTTAATGTAACTGGAATATGTTTTCCTGAAATGCTCGGGTAAACTAAAATAAGAAAACTGGAAAGGAAAATAAAGGAATAGAAAATATTATTTGAAGGAAAAATGTTGGTTGTATTTACCAATTACTTTTTCTTTCTGTGAAGTAGTGTACTGTTTACTAACTAGTCGTAATAAGCAATCTAACACTCTTTGACTGCTGTTTGAGTAATAAGATGTATTAGTTTATCAACATATTGCCATATTTGGCCCAGACTATGTTTATTTGCGAGCTCAACCGATTGATCAAAAGTAAAGAACCTAAGTGTTTTTAATTTTTCTAGACAATTAGCGGTTTACCCATAAATATGATTTTTTTCTACATTAGCACACGTGTGTTTCCTTAAAGAAAAAGAAGTGCAATACCAGCCTGCGTTTTTCTCAAGCAAGTTCAAGTCAATCTACTTATTATTATTAACCGACATGAAATAATTTGTAACACTTCGATAATAGGTGGCACGGTAAGATATTGAAGTGGTAGGCAAACAATATAGCCATAATTAACAAGAGTTATATATGTTGTTAGTGAAGTCGCTAAAGTGATAGGCTTCGCTAAAAACATTTAAGGTTATAGGCATTTAAATTATGAGTACTATAATCATTAAGTCTTTATTACACATGGTAAACCTAGATTGTCGAGTTCGATTCCTGCCTGGGCAATAAGAATTTATTTAGTAACGGAATTCATTAAATAAAATCCTTAGTTCTAGACTGGCTAGAAAAGGGTGGTAACCTGTAGATAACCCGTCCTAGTTAGCCTTAGTTGCAAAAACGGGACGTCAATAAAGAAATACAATAATCATAAGTATCACTCTTTCAAGGGACAGTGTGTTAACTCATAATAATGCGCTTCTAATACACGGTTATAGTGATATTCTTAAATCATGAGGTAAAAAAGAAATGTATTTTGGTACATACTCAGGATACAGTCCTTAGGCTGTCCATAAGCTTCTACCCCAGTCTACTGATACATATCTGGGGCCCGTGTTTCTTGAGGGAACACAGTTCTGGGTATTAGTGTCATTTTTGGTTTTCCATAGCAATAATATATGAACAGCGTTCTAGGGTGCTTCACAGCCTCATATACCTTTGGAAGTAAATTGTCTGCAAACATCTTTCTTATTGCTCTTCCGTTTCTAACCTGCAGAGATTTCCTGTTTCTCTTGGAGATTCATATTTTCATCCAGTCATTAGTTCAGCAACGAATAGCTTTAGATGTCTCACAATCATTCACTAATGAGTCGACCCCAGCTTAAAACCAACTACTATAACGTAATGCACTTTATTTCAGATACCTAGTACTATATTCAAGTTATTGCGTTATGTTAAATTGAAAATTTCTAAAAATACTGTTCTACCAAATAACTGCAGTATGCTTAGTACTTAAATGCATAGTTTTATTCATTGTACTATGACTATCAAAAAACATACATAATGAATACATATATTGGACTTTATCTCAGGACTAACTTGGAAGATATGTCTACACCAAATAAATTTATAAATAACCTAAGAATTGTTTTTTGTAGTTTGTTGAGGCTTTTTAGTATCAATTCACCTAATCAACATGCGTTAGTTCAAAACAATTTTGATATATATTTCTTAAAACCTCGCGCCAGGAGCAGTCTTGCTTCTCCAGCATCCCGCACCAACGGTGAATTGTTGAATCACTATATTTGAGTGACATTAAGAATAATAACGATAGTATTGATAACCCCATTGTTTCATAGTGATATGTTTGTACATTTGGGGACTGCCCTTTATAGTATGCAACATGCAATACTGGGTTAGACCATTGTGCCTCCAAAATGATCCAACTATTCCACAGCCTGTAAACGAAGACAGGGGACCATCAAATTTAAAAATAATATGTGAAAAAATGGTGTGATCGAGAAGTTCGTTATCAGTTTAAGACCAAATATGCCCCTTCAAAGAAAATAAAAAGATGTCAGATAATTGTATTATTGCTTCGAAAAATAAGTATAAATCTTTATTTTGTAATATGAAGACCACAGAAATTTTTGAATTTTGTTATGGAGGACTGTGGAAGATGCAATAAACTGACAATGGAACTCGTTAGTCTATAAACTTGATAATCACTCCAAAAATAAATGAATTTCAATTCTAAATTTATGTATGAAATAAAATATTTACGACACTTGAACGATAAAATATTGTTAAGAGGGATAAGTAATAGTCGTTTGTAATGTTGTATAAAAATGAATATAAAACAAAGATATGCAACATGAATCATCCATTAGACGGTGATACGCAACCGCCCGTTAAGCAGTGAAAGACCTTATCTCAAGTTGTTATGTAAGAAAACAACTTTTTCTGTTTGGCCTTTCATAAAAATACCTGTCATACAAGTTTTAAGATGTATTAAATATATATATATATATATATATATATATATATGTGTGTATTTTTTTTTATTTTGAAGTCAATTACACATTTTTAAAAAAGTATCTTTTTAGGGAAAGAGAAAAAAAACGTTCGCTTCATTTCAATTGTTCTGATATATCATTTGTGAGGAGCCTATACCTCCTCCCATCCAAAACATCATCAGAGTGAATTTGTCATACATGGACATTAAATTGTAGATAACTTTCTATTTTCTCAATGATTTAGATTTAATAAGATATTTAAATGATGGAACAAATGTTCGAAAGGGGGATACTAATGACTGTCCTTGGGAACGAGACAAAAATATATATGTATATATATAAAACCGTCTAGTACAAGGAGTCTGACCTTTCCTTTTCCCATTAAAAATAAAAAAAAAAGAAATGGGCGAATATTAATGTCTTCATCTTATCCATTTACAGGGATCCAGAACTGGCTGGCGACTCGTCTTGGAAGGTCAGAATGTTGGATATTTACACTGAAAAATACATGAGAATCAGATATTTCACTCGTAAAGAATAAAAGTTGCTTTATTAAGAATGTTCCAGGATTACAGAATGATCTAGAGCTACTGATATCTTGAAGTTCACTGCCCAAGACTTGATAAGAAAGCTAAAATCCAATATATGTGTTAATGTGCTATGCGTAAATAAATAATTAATAAGTCAATCACCATTCTGATAGGTGAAATTTAATTTAACTACCATGTGATTTAGTACTAATTTGTGGTTGCCAATTTCAGGGTGGCCAACAGCCAACCATTCCCTGAGGTTATCCATGACATTTTTCCTCCTACCCCGAACTGGTTCACTGTGAAATTTGGCTAGCCTGCTGTATTCCATTCTTACAACGATACAACAGTTTCCTTGGCATGCTCAGGCCATCTTATAAATTCATCATTTCAACTTTGCTTCAGGTCCTAATGACATGAAATAGGGTCTATTAAATGGTTTTAAAATAATGTTCTTTCTATGAGACTCAAAAATTGTTCTTTAATGAAATAGAATTGTATTTATTTTTTTAATCATTTATAGTCGACACCGTAACAAAGCTCATTTCTTTGGTAGTCAAATATTACGAAAATGCTAAATTTTTCTTACCAAGAGTGATAATAATGAACAAAAGACAGCCGCGAGTCGTCAACAAATTCTATATATCTCAAATAAAACATCTACTAAAAAAAGGATTAAATGGCTAGTAAAAATCTTAACTAAATGAAACAGTACCATAATCATACAAAAAAGAATTACCTGACACATTTTATTTTTATGATTTCTTTAATGCTATTGCGCTGAAATGAAGGCTATTTACTGCTTTCAGCTACCCGGGCCGGAGTACGGATGGCTTCTGTTTGGCTCCCAAATAAATCTCCTGAAACAGGGCTTAAATTGATTGTTGAACATTAAGAATCATGATACTTGTTATCAGAAATTTAAAAAAATGTTGTGGGAGTTAAAGAGCAATAACTACGTAATTCCATAACGGCATGGGACCTAATCTTCTAGGAAACGTCAATTATTACATTATTTCTCAAAGTATGGGTTGAAATGTATAACTGAGTGCGCGAGCGTATGTGTGAGACAATGTTCGGACTTTTGTTTGTGATTGTGTTTGAGCTTCACTAAACTGGTATTTCGTTGGTGCCATAACTCGAATATTTATCTTCAGGATTATTTACATAGCCGATTGTGCATTTCATAAGTATGTTGTTAGTAGATTCTCCACTTCTCACTTTCAGATTTAGGCTGATTTCTTAATCTCCCAATTTGCAGTTGTCGACTTCCGTGGTACCTTTCAATCTTGGGGAGCCGGTAAGAAAATATTTATCTTTCATGTAGTAGATTTTTTATTTTCTGGTTAACTGTAGTATAATCCAATGTTTATTGTGTAAAATGAATATATTAAATACAGTAAAGTTAATAAATCTGAGACTAATTGGTTTTGATAATCAATAGAATATTTATTCAAATTATTCCACATTCATAAGAGAGGGGTCTTGTATCAGTCTAATTACCGGCTCAAATAACTGAATTCAACGGGGATGATATGTGATGCAGGGAGAGCATTTAGAAGTGAAACTCCTGACGAACAGTTACTGTAAGTAGAGTTATAAGGATCTAGAAGTGGAACACTCAAAGTACTGTCCTCTCAAAGTGGAACACAATTGGGTTACTCATTAAGAGGAATCTTTAGATTCGTTTTGTTTCCTTGAATGAGAACAAGTCCTTAAGAAAGAAAATACTTTTCATTTGGAGAGTACAGCTTTTCTTGTTGCTGAAAATGTTATTGATTTATGAATATTACATGTTTGAAATAATCGTGCAAACGAACGTGTTGTTGCTTTTGACCACCTGTTTAATTCAACTACATATCCGGTATAATTATTACTGAGAGAACTGATGACTGGTTATGTGATATAGGTAAATAAATTTAGCCTTTCTAGTTATTTTTACAAAACATTTTATTACTTCGAAATGAACTCCCTAATATGCTTTCTGTATATATAACGACTAAGACATATCATATTTAGATATTAAAACTTGTCAATGAATTTAGCCATTCTTAGAACTTATTATTTATGTAAAAATTAAACAATGAGGGTTATTTTTCTTGTGTATCTGAGTCTGGAAGTTATATTTACAAAGTTGATTATTCGTATTTACTTATTCATTTGGTCACTAATCATTCTTTTAAGGCAATGGAACGCCTGTAGAAAGTCGTAACATTAAAAAAAGATTATTTGAACACTTGAATATTTAATAAAACATACATTTTTAAATAGGGACTACGTTTTTATATATAACGATTGGGCAGTTTGACTATATTTAATTACATATTTTATAATTATTAGTGTGTGTGTGTGCATGTATGTGCGAGCGCTTGCGTGTGTAAGTGTGACGTGTTAAAATGTGTACGATGGGTGTTATTAGGAATCCTCCATTTTTTGTTATTTCGTTCACTTGTATTTTTTTTAATTTACCTCCCCCCCCCATCTTTAAGAAAAGCCAAATTACCATCTTTGCGTAGCTCTACACTATATATATATATATATATATATATATATATATATGTATATATATATATATATATATATATATATATATATATATATACATATACATACATATAATAATAATATATAATTCTGAGGCATGCAAAATAAATTGAAATAATTTGGTAGTTACTGATTACAAAGCTGACAGGTGTGTGTGTTGAAACATAAGATTCATAAATCAACTTTTGATTACTCTTATAGGAAAGATGCGGAGCACTTACAGATTCATGACTCTTGGCTGTGTCCTAGTCAAATTATTCTATATTTAATTGAATAATTTGTTTAAAAAACATTTTGACAATAATATTAGTCGAAGTATTTACGGAGAACCCTGAAACGGGGAATCTGTAGAACGCCTGGTTACATTTATCCAGCCTTGTTTGTTTTTTATTAAGCACAATTCCTTTCAGAAATCTCATAAAATCTTAAACTAAATATGTTTTCTGTTTCGCTAGCTATCCAAATGGTACACATATGATGTGCTGTAAACTTTGGGAAATGATGCTAAAATGAAAATGGTTGTAGTACATACTCTCGCTAAAACAAAAACTGCTGCTTAATTTTCATTTTAGTTATATAAAAAATATCGGAATATATACAGATCTAAACATTATTTTAATGAAGCCATAAGGATTGTCGAACAGACCTTTAAAGGTAGACAACTGATATAGACCCCTTTGTCATGAACGAATAAGAATGAATTGTATTATTACATGATCTAGGAATGTATCAGGGGGGTTTCTAGTTCAAAGCATTCATCTTGGAATGTTGACCAGTAGCAAAGTTTTAAAAGGATGCAAGCGTAATTAGAATTCACTCTTGAAAAACATTTAGTTATATATGCCAGAAGCAGTGGCGAGGGTTTCCAAATCCTATAAAATAAAATGTATTCCTATGTTGTTAGCATATAGATGAGTGGTGTTAGTGATATGAAAGGCGCTGTTTAGGTATGTAGAAGGCAGTGGCGGAGTGTGACACTAAGACAGATGGACCGGGGCCGAGGGGACCAACTTACAACTGGGTCAGTTTTTGTCGGGGGTCGACAACCTCGGGCTCGCGGCTTCCCACTAACTAGAGCTATCCATTCAGGAGGCGATTTTCTTCTTTAGCCGCTTTCCACGTCAGCTATGGCAACCAAAATGATATAGGCAATTAGCCATGTTCCCATTTGAGCCATAAATATGTTTGGCATTATTTTCTCCGGTGCGAATGAAAACATTTTATTAGAAAAATATATATATTTATTTCAGTTTAAGAATTTAGGTGATGAAAATTCTCTAGAAATAATATGATAATAAGCGTGATGAAAGATGGAGGACTGAATTTTATAGAGGCAAATACACCGAATCCTAGCTTACAATACACTCAGCAGCTAGAATATTTCGTTTTCCTAACCCAAATCTCTATAAATCTTGCTACTAGTTACCCATCCCGTGTAGGCTGTGATCTCCTTAACTCCTTGCTCCATCTCTTCTCCTTCAAGATTATTTTCGGTAGATTCTCAGGCTCTAATCTCTGAACATTACCGAAACTCCTTAGGATGCATTTTTTAGTCTTACAAAAATAATTCAGGTTCGCCTTACAAAACCATTAATCCGGCTCATAAGCCGCAACCTACTGTTCTGCCAAGGGTCCTCTTATTTCATAGCACAACCTCTGTTTGAGAAGACTAAAGATCTTTAAGATGATATTTCAAAGCATTAAGTCACTGTATATTGTAAATTTTCCATTTTAGTAATTTGTAACTTCTTGTGTTTCTCTAGAATCCTGTAAAATGGAATCTCACTACAGGAGTGGCAAACATCTCGTTCTTGCGTCTATTCACGAGAGATCAGCTGTTCGTGCTGAGTGTATAGACAAGTGAAATTTGTGCTCTGTATTTATCTTGTTTTGTTCAATATAATAGATAGTGGATTTGTCCGAAAATAGTGAAATCTGGCGAGGTTTATCTCCTTCTTTAAGAAGAAAGATGAAGCCGGACCGCCGTACAGAAGGAGGTAAGAGAAAATCTGTTAACAAAATCATTAACGAAGCTAACCTCAGCGATGAAGTAACAGAAGACGTTGCCATGGCAACCTCTAGCTACTGCAGCGAGTTCCCAGAACTGCCTAACCTCTCTCAACCAACTCCAGAACAGCACGTGTCACCGGAGAATGAATCTAACCTCTTCATTGAACCCAAACCAAAGCGAAACAGGTACAGCCTTAAACCAGCTGTTATTAATAATCAACCCAAACCCATAACAACAAACAATAGCTTCTCACCATTATTAGACATTGACAATCACGAAAATAATGACTTACCCGGACATAATTTAACAGAACGCAATCCAAAGACTTTAAAAATACCACCTATATTCTTACTGGAAGCAGATAACTTCCAACATATACTCGCAGACATTAAAACAATAGCAAAATCTGATTTCAAATTACAACAATGCTTCAAAAAAATAAAAGTAACCCTTACATCAACTGACGACTTCCGTAATGTGACCAAATTTTATGACGAAACGAATGTTAAATATTACACATTTCGAAACCCAGCAGACAGTAAATTATCTGTAATCATAAGAGGTGACCCTTATAGCATCTCTGAGCAAGAGGTATTGGACGAACTTGCTGTACAGTACCCAGTTGCCAAAGTGACTAGATTACTAAATAGAGAACGAAACCCGACCCCACTCATGGCTGTAGAACTTGAGGACAATGCTAAGGGCAAAGAAATATTTAATTTAAAAGCCCTTTTCAATGCTGTTGTGATCGTTGAGCCAAGACGGAAATCCAAAAGGGTGTCTCAGTGCACGAATTGCCTTCGTGTAGGACACTCCAAGAACTATTGCCACTTAGACACCAGGTGCAGTAAATGCTCTGGCGATCACAATTACACCGCTTGTCCCCACCGAAATGCCAAAGATTCCCATTGTGCCAACTGTGGTGAAAACCACAAAGCAAACTACAGGGGCTGTAAAGCATTCAAAAATTTTACATCTCATCTATCAAAAAATAAGTCCCCAAAAAAGACACCTAGTTCCCCTCGCCAGCCACCACCATCCCCACCATCTCCACCACCACCAACATCAACTTCAGACCCTGATTCCTCAACACACCGCCCTAGACCGAATGCCTGGACAAACAGGCCACGACACCAACAGACCACAACACCTAAACTCAGTGACGCCACCACTCATTCTGACGATCAATTGACAGACATACTACTTAGTTTAATAAAACCATTCATCCCTAAAATAAAATCCTTTCTAACCCAGCTTCTAACCAACCTTTTCTCAGTTAATCATGGCAGTGATTAATATAAGAAATCTTTCTCTGCTCAACTGGAATGCCAACGGCCTAAAGATTAGGCAAAACGTATTAACCAATTTCCTGAATAGACATGACATTGACATCGCTTGCATAACTGAGACACACCTCATAAACACCGACAAATACCGAACTCCCAGATACAATATATACAGAACGGACCAAGAAACACGACGTGGAGGAGTTGCAATATTAGTAAAAAAGTCCATTTCTCACCATAATTTATTGCTTCCAACCCTAGATCATCTCGAGGCTGTTGGGGTGGGGTTGGATCTTCACGATAACAGTTTCCTACGAATAATATCAGCTTACAACCGCCCTGGCACGAGGCTTATTCAAACAGATTTCGCAAAATTATTTACCGGTGATCCCACTATTTTGGTAGGAGACCTCAATAGTAAGCATGTCTCCTGGGGATGTAGAAAACAAAATAACAATGGGGCACAACTCATGACTATTTCCGAATACTTAGGACTCATTATTACTGCACCAGACGAACCCACGTTTTATCCGACACAACGACGATATCAACCGGACATTCTAGACATAACATTAATACAAAATTTCCACTCGCCTATATTCCATGCCACACTGACAGAACTGGACTCTGACCACCTTCCAGTAATAATAACATTCCAGGAAAGACCAAAACAAGTACCACCACCTACAAGACTCATTACTGGACCAGTTGATTGGCAAAAATTCAAGACCGATTTGCACGACAAAACCGTCATCCCAAATTCTTACCGAACCAATCACGACATAGACACAGCGATTTCAACTCTAACAAACAATATTTATTCAGCTATTCAAAATTCAACCCTTAAGGCCACGTCCTACAAACGCCAGACGGCGCATACTATTACGCCCCCAAATATTCTGGAGCTTATTCATAAAAAGAATATTCTTCGCAAGCGGTGGCAACGAACAAGGGAGCCAGAAATTAATCGCGAGGTCAATTTTTTATCTCGGAAAATTAGGCTTGAACTAGACAACGACAGAATCGATAAATACAAAACATTCTTGTCTAACATGAATACAGGTGACCCAATGCTATGGCGAGAGACTAAACGACTACTCAACCAAACTACTGAAATACCTTCACTGACTAATGGAGACACTACAGCCTTAACCGACGAGGACAAATCTAAATTACTAGCAGACTACCTAGAAAATAAATTCCAAACACCTGACTATACTGACCCAGAAACAGACGCAACAGTATCCTCATCCTTCATACATACTAGACTGACGAACCACGACATTGACTTTATATCCCCCAAAGAGATAGCCTCACTTATTCACAAGCTTCCCCTCAAGAAATCTCCTGGTGAAGATCAAATAAGCAATGCAGTTTTGAAGAAGCTTCCCCGCAAATGTATTGCCCTCCTCACAAGCATCTTTAACGACTGCCTCAGACGAGCATACTTTCCGGGGAAGTGGAAAAACGCTCATGTCATATTCTTCAACAAACCAGGAAAACCCCGAGGAAACCCAGCAAATTACCGCCCAATAAGCCTCCTTAACACGACGGGGAAGCTCCTAGAACGACTGCTTAATGATAGACTTAGAAGGCATCTTACGGACTTAATCCCTCACCATCAATTTGCCTTCAAACCTCATCACTCAGCCGTCCAACAACTCCAAAGGGTATCGGAAGTCATTACAAAAGGGTTCGAGCAAAAGCAGTATACAACGGGGCTCTTCCTCGATGTTTCAAATGCCTTCGACTCGGTATGGCACGAAGGATTGCTGCACAAACTCAGGATTACAAACACTCCAGCATACCTCTATAGTATTATTACATCCTTCTTACAAGGAAGAACATTTGAAGTGAAAGTAAACAACACTCTCAGCACGAACCGGAATATCAGAGCTGGCGTACCGCAAGGATCTATACTTAGCCCTTTGCTGTACATCCTCTACTGCAGTGACATCCCGCAGGCGGAAAATTCTGTCTTAGCTACATTCGCAGACGATACACTCCTCCTCACTCAAGACGAATCAGTAAACTCCTCCATACTCGACCTCCAAACAGCAGCCAACCAGGTCTCAAGATGGTTCAAGAACTGGAAGCTTTCGTTAAACCCTGATAAAACACAGGCCAAGATTTTTGCTCTTCGTCGTTTCAAGAACGAAGATCTTCCTGAACTGATAATAGGGCATCACTCAATTCCTTGGACACCGAAGGACCAGAGCATCCGCTATCTCGGAGTACATTTGGACACACGACTTACATGGCGGCATCATATCAACATTAAACTGCAACAAGCACAAACACGACTTACACAAATATACCCTTTAATGAACAAAAATACACCACTGAAACTGACCTGCGCAACACTACTTTACAAAACACTTATACTCCCTATATTAACATACGCATGCCCAGTCTGGCTGGGCATCAGCAACACACACAAAAGGAGACTACAGTCCTTCCAGAGCAAAGTACTTCGAATAGCGGCGAATGCTCCTTGGTTTGTTAGGAACAGCCAAATCCACAGGGAATTGGAGGTTGCTCCTATTTCAGTACATCTTCAACAACTTGTAAGGAAGTATCATGCCAGCCTCCCAATGTCAAGTGGAGCAACTCATTATAATTTAGGTGCTATGACTGAAGGGCGACTACGTCCTAAATTGTACCAAAATCTTTTAATTTTGTAACAAATCTTGTATAATAACATCCATTTGTGTATAATACTTATGTATTGGTCCAAATAAAATTTTCTTCTTCTTGCGTCTATTCACATATATGTTTCTTTACTCTGGTTTCTGGGATACACACATTGCGGAATTTCAATATTCACACGGGTGGTGAGCACGTCGTCGCTGACTTTGCAAAACTAAAAAAACTGCCGGAGCTTCGTAATTTGTGGGGCTTCTAGGGTTCCAAGAATTTAGGGAATTGGTTTAACGTCCGATGCTAAGCTGAAATAAATCATAACCTCCAGAGTTTTGTCTCTGTAAAGACAACTAGCAGAATGTTAAGTAACATCTGATACAGGGAAGCAGGTACAATGACGCACTACAGTACCTAGTACAACTACTACACAATTACTAAAAAATCAAAAATCTATTAAATACTTTATTATTATTATTATTTATTAACGTCCACTTTTTGCAACTTAGGCTAATCGGGACGGGTTATCTACAGGTTACCACCCTTTTCTATCCAGGGTGGGATTTTAGGACGTTATTTAATGAATTTCGTCACTAAATAAT